>JABUQX010047964.1:55000-77500 GCA_015478945.1 Trachelipus rathkii
TTCGCTGTTGATTGGGAATTTAGCAGTTCTTACGAATGTGTAACAAAAAATGACGGGTGGTAGGGCCGTTTGAATTGATGAATATTTTATTAAATAAAATCAGCTTTAAATCTAATTTTTCCCAAATCGATAAACTCCATAAATGTTTGATTAATTTTTTTGTATATAAACCATTTGTTTTTAGTTTTATTTCTGTTTATTCAAAAAAATCGACGAGCTTCGTCACAACAGCTGATTTTCAATTGTTTGCAAAAACAAAAGTAAACATCGTAAGAAAAATCGTGTTCGTTTTGACGAATTCAGGATAGTAGGCAATCGGGAGTGCAAGAGTCTAATGGAATTAAGTGTGGTTAAGTGTTATTTTATATAAAAAGATTCAAATTTTTAACTCAATCTCTTGAAGCATTTTGGAGAATGGAGAATTTTTTGAAGAGATGTACGGTTGGCCTATTGAGGTCACAGGATCTCTGATAGCTAAATTTCTGGTTGGGATGGGAGATTTGTTTCGAAGGAAATGCCCATGTGTTTGAAAGGTTCGCTCTTTAGTTGTATGGAAAAATTTGACTAATAGTTCGTGTTACAGTTTGGCAATTTTATATTTGTAAACGATTGGGTGGACATCAATTCATGGGGATGCTTTCTTTAATCTTAAAGAAACTGCAAATTGAGTTGTTGTTAATAAAGATATAAAACTTACTGTGGAAAGTTTTTTGTTTAAGATGTTTTCTATCGGAAAGTGAAAGATCTTTGAAAGAGGTCCATATGCAAGGGAAGCGAGCATAAACAGGACGTTTTAGGACATAAAATGCAGTATTTTTAGGCGATAAACTTGTTGTCGAGAAACGAGTAAAACAGTTTATCAACTAAAAGGTTAGAGGGATAAAGGCTAAAGCTAGAAAAATTTTACAGAGAAGGGATTTTATCAGGAAAAACTTCCAATTAGAACAAATAGCAAAGGCTTGTGTATGCGGACCTTAGAACTGCAATTTTATGATTAAAGGAAGTGAATTAAAGAAATTAGTTCAAAGTAAAGTTTAGTGGGTGCTTAGGATAAATAAAGTTTTTACCTAAAATATATTTAACATGAACTAATTTCTTTAGTTCTATCTTTGTAATCATAATTGTAATATACGTTTATCTTTAAGCTTGATTAATTTTTTAGCATTTTCTTTGCTTTAATTTAGACCTTTTTCGTTTTTGTCATGTCATGTTTGTGCTTACGCTCGATAAGAATGATACACCAGGTTTTAGCAGCTAATTTCTGTTCGGGTTCACACTTTTTCTTGGAAAGTAGGAAGGAAGAATCTTTCGAGGAATATTATAATATCTGCTGAACTGAGGGGAAAAATTCAAATAATTGCGCTAATTATTTTTAATTTAGAGCGTAAAATGGATCATATTTTTCAGTAGCGGATGACATTTTCTGCCTGAGTGTAAACTCTTTGATAAGACTGTAGGCGGTGAGTGAATGAAAAGGATGGGATAGGAACGACATCCCATAATCTACTTCTATCCTGTTTCCTTTCTATTTTTAGTTCAACTATACTACTATTCTTCCTATTTCCAGTCGGAAGAAGTTGTTCAGTTTCTATCGATTGGAAGTGATTGGTATATGGATGTGTTTTAGACCTTATAACTATATGTTTAATATTTTCTTTCTGTTATTTATAACTTTGAGTTTTTTTTTTTTTTTTTTTTTTTTTTTTTTTAGGTTTGACGAAGGTGATTTTGGAAATTTTTGTGGGCAGTTGACGCAAAATCTCTCAACAACAAACGCATTACAAGTTTCTGTTACAAAGATATTATTTCTAAATGCAAACTGCTTTTTAAAATGCTTTCTTGAAGTGAAAGGGATTTTACGAAAGATACAAATGACAGGCCCGTTGGTCTATTCCTGTTCACAGATATAAAGTGTCTGTACTAAATATTATGGAAAGATTTTTTCTTAAGTCTAAAATACCTGCTAACAAAACTAAGGCTTTTTTGTATTAGATTTAATGATAAGACAATTTGAGTGATGTAATAAAGGTATTAATCTTGGATTTCAGACAAAAAAACTTCTCAAAGAAGTCATTTTGAATGAAAGTAATATCCTTTACATGTCAAACTTGAATGCCAGACTGTGCAATCAAAATGACAGAAAATATTGGAAAGATGTCCTCTGAAGTACAGGCCTGTCCAAGGGCTCTCATCATTGGATCCTAGTATAATTTTTTCATCAGCCAGAACAAGGGAAAAAGATTTGCTTTATTGCTAGAGCCATTGTACACCAATAAGAATCACAGATTTTGGAATAAAAGGTTGAAAAAAGAAATTATCATAAGATCATAAACTTGAAGAGTGAGAGAAATATGTTAAAAGCTGAAGCTTTTGAGAAGTAGAACGCTATAAAATAAAAATTCAAATGCTTGAGAAGAAGTTAACCTATATCTCTCCATTTGGAACTTTTGTGATCACATTGGCGTAATTCACCTAAGCTATTAATGTAAGCTTTAAATTTAGTTTCCTTTTTTGTTTGCATATAGGTGTGAACTTTTTGAAAAATAAAAATGAAGTGCGTTGGAAGGCTATGGGGCAAGTATAGGTAAATTACTAAAAAAAAAAAATTTTTTAAAATTCATCCATGATGAATGACATTTTTTAAAGTAATTTTTAATAATTTAATGTATGACTGAGTAATAGGCTTCAATAATGATTATAATATTTAATACGCCAAATAACGACGCTGGTCGGGAAAATTTGCAGATTTGGTCAGGGAAAGTCAGGCAATTAAAATTCAAAAATTTCAGTGTGAACGCTGTGTTTAAACAACCAGCGATTTCGTGCTAAGTTTACTTTTTGTTTTATTTTATGAATAAAGCTGTTGTGATGGAGCACGTGGTTTTGGAATAACAGAAATAAATAATGACATAAATTACAAATAATGGATCAAACTATTTGTATGGAGTTTTATCCATTGGGAAGAATTATGACCTAAATCTGAATTTTTTGAATGAAACTTAAACCAATTCAGACACAAGCGCCATCTTGTTTTGTTTTAGCATTTTTCGTAAGCCGTGCTTAATTTCGGCAATGCACGGGAAATAGAACTTTACAGAATTAAGGAAAATTCCTTCACCTTTTGTGAGTCTTTTTAGGCTATTTTCCTGAATGTTTTGATAAAACGAACGCAAACTGGAGAAGCATTTTCTTAGTTTCGTAGCACAAATAATAATAAGAAAACGCTCATATTATATATATATATATTATATATTATTATATATATATATATATATATATATATATATATATATATATATATATATACCGGTATATATATATTATATATTATATTATATATAATATATATATTATATATATATATATTTTATTATTATATATCATTATATCGTTTTTATATAGATAATTTTAAAATTATTTTATTTTTTAATAACGTAGTGAATCTTAATGGTGAGCAGTATGGTATATTGTACACGGTAGAGAATAGTATGGTTTCATTAACCAGTGCTGCGATATATTATATATTATAATTATATATATATATATTATATATATATATATAATATTTATATATAATTCATTAATCTATTTTCCCGAATTTCTATTTTCATTTCTATTATCGGAATTATCGAATCTCTTCGCAATTTTTAGTTCTCAATTTCTGTGAACTTTCTTTTACTGAGTCGAATTTATGAAATTTATTTCTATATAAATGAAATATTGGATCATATATCTCGTATAAAGCCATCTTCATGAACATATGGAAAATCATCATTGAAGAGAATATCTGGGGCCTGTAACACAACGGCTACAAATCCTACAGTTGTAGGATTGTAATTTTTTTTACTTATACTACAGCCGGTTAAACAACTTTTTTAAAGACCTGTGGCTACACAGAAAAAATATTAAAGTTTTTAGACCAAAATTACAAGTTTGACAACATTTGAAATTAGGTTCTGCTTTGTGTATTTTGTATACGAGGTTTTAATGTTAAAGGATATAAACATTCCTTTGATTTGCTTATGTTAGCTTTTTTTGTTTACTTTGTTTTTTCTCATCCATTATGTCTGAAAGGGATATGAATATTGTTGAGGACGAAAATCTACATACATTTTGCCCTTTCCTTTTATAGCGAATGTTATTCATGTTTATTTACATTCAGACATTTTCGAATTCGTTTGTAGTTTTAGTTTTGTTTTCCCATTTTTAATGGGTTACTTATGTTTTCAAATTTTAATATGTGAATATGAAACTTTTTTTTTCAAGTTTTAAATTAATATTTGTGATTTAAGAAATTTGGATATTTTAGAATTTAAGTAACTAGTCCATAGCTAGATAGCTATTGTGGAAGCTCCAAGATACTGTAATTATAGAGAGCTACCAATCTTATAACATGATACCGTTTAAAACTTAAACACTTAAATGTTAAAATTATCAACAAATTATTTGATTTTTTTTATTGATTTTCGTACATTTTAAGCGTAAATTTTCAATAAAAAAATATATATAAAAAATTAGCCTACGAAAAATCATAACAAATAGACTTCATTCACAGTGTCGAAATTTGAGTAATAGTGGAGTTGAACAAATTGACGAATTATCAATATTTTTTCCTGTTAATCAGTTTTTTACGTATTTTTCATCCCCATGTAAAAGTACTAAAACAGTGGCGTCAAACCTCTCTCATATATAAATTTAATTAGGATAATCTACCAAAATTTTTTATATGGTTTAAAATCGGATTATAACCCATTAAGGGTAATTGTTTAGTATTGGTGACTTGAGTTCACGTACATACTATAGTAAAATTATAAACATTCCATTTGCAAAAATGAATTTAAAAAATTATTGGCTTCCATTCCCAAGCCAGTGTAATGCGATTTTCAATTTTTGCTCAGCTGATAAACTGTAAACCCTATTAGTTTTATTTTCAAGAGCTTCACCAATTTCAGTCAAAACGTTCTGAAATTGTAATCTATTTAGCCTAAATTTTTCCTTAAACTGAAAGTCACTAATTCCTTCAAAATGGTTCCTTGGCAAATAATTGTACTGTCGTCTTTCACCATCACCATCATTATCATCATTTGCGAGCATCCACATTTCACCAAATTTTATGATATAAACATTACAAAGTACGAGCAGATTATGCAAACTAGGCGGCTGCACGGTCATAATGAGCAGACAGGCGATCAAATTTTCATAGGTTCTTTGAATAGTTTGAATATATCAAATCAAACGAAAGAGATTAATCAAATTTATTGTTAAAAGTGAAATAGCACAAACTACAATTTAAATAGGTAGCCCAATCTAAATAGCGACGCCGAGAGAACGTGTAGACAAACTAGAAATCATCCGTGTTCAGAAAATATACAAGTGTCCAAAATCGTACAACTGTAAATTCTTGTAGCCGTTGAGTTACAGGCCAGGCTGGAAGTCCAAATTTTAATAGTAAAGGGAGGTCTTGTATTTTCTAGAACTGGGGAAACCACAAAAGAGAATAGATCCAAGCCGTGAAATAGGTGAGTTTTGAGGAGAGTTTTTCTCCCCAAAAAAGATTTGCATATCAATGACCAAAATCACAGAAAATTAATGAATTTTATGGGAATGAGTAACACATTCACAGTCCACAGAAGAGAAGGGGATTGCATAGAATTATTGAACATCTTCCACCGAATTATTTAATTCCGTAGTAGAAAATATTTTCTAGAAGAAAATGTTACGATTCATACGGAAATTGAGATCAAGAGTATTCTCGAATAGTTTATAAGTGGATGATATAATTTACTAAGATATATGAGAGCTAATAATTCAAAGACTATTTATTTCTTTAATGCATCTGGGCTTCAGCGAGTTTGAAAAAAATGATGTGTTCCATTGAAAGTATTTCCCAGGTTGTCATTCTGGAATTAAAATCATATGAGTTTTGAAATTACGATTTTGAAAAAAATATTGAGAAATTCTCTTAACATAATCGCTTTGAATTTCAGATGGAGATATTAACATGAAACTTGGAGTGATTTAAGCAAAAGATCACAGATTTTCTTGTTTTATTCATAACTTCAATTTATTAAAGATGGCCTTATTTACTCAGAGAACAGTGTGATTTAATTAAAAGTGATAGGAATATTTGTATCATTTCAATCATTCAGTTTTTAGCTGTAATTAACTTAAAGAATACAAAGAGACTTGGTTCCCACATATTGCAAGCCCACTTATGCCAATTTACAAGATGTTAATAAAGGTGGAATAGCACATATTTGATTCTATAAATTGAATGTTTGAAAAGACCTCTGAAAGTTTATATTATAGAACAATCAATCATTTAAACTTTGACTGCTAAAATGGCAAATACTTGAAAATTCTAAGAGTTTTGCAACCTTTCTCATGGTTACAGAAACTATAAGGCAAATTCAATTATATCATCAATTATTCTACAGTATTTGAGCTCTCCAGCATATCTTTCAATCTAGGATGAAAGCAGAGAATAAAGAAGAGCTAAAGAAGGCATTAGAGTTTTAGATTTTGAATAAAAAAGGAAGAGAAAGGATCAATAAGCATATATCAAAACAAGATAATTGTTTTTAATACTGTAGTAGACCCAAGAGATACTGACTTTATTTTCTAATGCAATAAGAGAATTGAGTAGAAAATGGATGTTTGAAGAAATATGCAAATAATTGAAAGTAGAAAGTGATAATAGTAGTGCAGTACAGAGAAGGTTCGGCGATGAGTCATTTTCAGAAACGAGCATTATTTACAATAAACTTAGATTTGCAAGTACCTCAAATTTAGGAATTAAGAAAGTAAATTATTATTATTATTTTACTTAGTTTTTATAAGTTGAAGAAAGTGAAAGTGACAGCGAGTAGTTAGTGAAAAAAATGAAAAAAAGAAATCAGTGGTATTAAATTAGCCTTCTCAAAATATTGAAATTTTCTTTTTACAGAAAATCAATTTCTAATGGGAATATTGTGAAAGTTGACAAAGCTATAATTCCCGCATATAGCAGTCTAGCAAAACATTACTTCCTTTCAGTCTCCTCATATATTCAGAGAAAATATTTTTCATTTTCAAAAGAGGGAAATATATTTTTGAGGAAAACGTTTAAATATTGCCAATACTGAATGAACCCAGTTCCTTCAAATTCAACAATATTTTCAAAAGTGTTTAAGGAAAGTAATTCCGGTTCCGGCCGGAATTTTCAAAAATTCCGGCCGGAAAGGAACGGAAAAAAATGTATATCTTTAATTCCGGTACACGCTTCTAATATATAATATATATATTATATATATATATATATATTATATTATATAATATAATATATATATATTATATTATATATATTATATATATATATATATATATATTTATTAGGCCTATTTATAGGAGTAAAAGTATCGGTAATCAGCAAAAATATTGGTATCGGTATCGGTTAAAAAAATTGTGAGTAATTGTATCGGTATGTTCGGTCGAAAATTTTGGTAATTGGCAAACACTAATATATATATAATATATATATATATATTATGTATATTATATTATATATATATATAGTTATATAATATATATATATATATTATATATATATATATATATATATATATATAAGGTTTAAAGTATATATAATTTATATATATATATATATATTTCCTATAAATACATAATATATATATATTATATATATATATATTTATAGCTATATATATATATAATATATATATATATATTATAATGTACTGAACTTTGATTGAACCACCACTTTTCATTTCTCATGATGATTTATTGAATCAGCAGTAAACAGTAAACACAAGCCTTCTATCCCTCACCTCTTTAATCAACATGTACAAGTTTACACAACTCACCTAACCTCATTGTGACAACTTTTGCATCAGCTTAGCAAGGGGTACTTTATCAATGTTTTGTCTGAACCATAAATTAAAAAATGTGGGTGGTCTCTCTTGCGTTTTTTTTTAAAAAAAACACGTTTTTTTTTAAAAAAAGACCAATGGCAAAAATTTTTGGTTTTTTTTTGTTTTTTTTTAAATTACTTATTTTTCATATATATCAAGTCTTTTTAGGGTATTTAGCATTAAAATACGGTAAATACAATATGTTAAAAGTTATAAATATATAAGTGAGTTTAGTGTTAATAAAGTTTTTATTAGTGCTCTAGGGCATATAATTATTACATTTCACATGTTTTATTATTTTTATTATTATTATTATTATTATTATTATTATTATTATTATTATTATATATTATATATATATATATTTATATATATTTATGAGATATATAAATATATATATATATATATAATATATATATTATATATATATATATATATATATAATATTCTCTTTATGATGCTTGTTACGCACTTCCAGTCTTGGGGAAGAAAAGGTAGAATGAAGAATATATATATATATACTATATTATATATTTTATATATTTATTATATATAGTATATATATAATATAATATATATATAATTATATATATATTGTAAGGATTTTAAATCTTGATAGTTATTAAAATTATCTGAATTAATAAATGTTTTATTTCTTTCTTAATTACAGCAATCTTAAAATGGATTCTAGTTTATTAATGCACTTGCATTCATGCAATTCCTTACTTCTCTATTGATGGTAAGGAATATTATAATTGAATGGCTGAGACTATGTTTTATAACTGAATATACTTTTTTAATGACACATAGTCTTTTTTAAATGTCCCATACTTTCAATGGATTGAAAGTTTTGTAAGTAGAACCTTTTTTAATTTTTAATAGATCATTCATCCACCTTGTATTCGAACGGTGTCCTTATAAGAACTTTCTACAAAATATCAAATATATGGCTCAAAGTTTTGCGGTAGGTCATATATTATAGTAAACAAACCTAAACTGTTATTATGGTAAACATATTAAAAAAATTTTAAATTAAGCTTTATATCTATAATTGTAATAATTTATAAGGTACGTGGTAGGGCTTGTTCCTCTATCTTAAGCTTTTCAAAACGGGTAAGGAGACTTTCTTTGCTATTACACTAAAAACTAGTCAGGGGGCCCAATACATTCAATTTAAGACGTGTTAGGGACCTTCTTCCTTCTAAATCAAAACTAGTAAATCAAAACTAGTCAGGAGACCCTCTAAAACGTTGCAATCAAAACTAGTTAAGGGAATTCATCCCTCTTCAATTCTACAAAAACCAGCAAAAACAATTTTTAACCTTTTGAAAATAATTTAGGAGACATTCCTTTTCTTTGTAATTCAATAGAAAATTACAAAAAAAAAAAAAAAAAAAACTTATTATAAAAGTGAAAGTGCAGTTTTAAGATTAAATACCAGTAAAAGGTGAAGCATAGACTTCTTTAAAAAGCTAAAACTTCTTATAAAACAATTTAGTGAAAGAGCCGAAATTCTTTGTGTGTATCTTAATTTAACTGACACTTATTTTTGTAAACTTACTTTAAAACTCTTAATTTAAAATTATCAATTGTGTCATATTAAGGTGTTTTAAAAAATAGCATTATTTAATTTATTTATAAACATTTTTTTTCTTAATGTATTTTGTGTCACTAATGTACATTGGTAAGATGTTACACCTGTTTTCACTTCTCTGAAGTAAAAATTATAACTTCCTCGTACTTCTAGTGCATAAACCTCAAAAAGAAATGTTCCCGCAGTACATAACTCTAAAAAAATAAAATTGTTCCCGCAAGTAGCGAATGTACCTAGTACCATCACTCAATAAAAAAAAGTATTATTGTCTGTGCCCCTAAGAGTGTGCATGGATGATAATGACATGATTTACTTTTGTAAATAATTTTCTATTTAATAAAAAGAAATATCCACCTATTTATCTTCTCTATAAAATCTATATTCAATCCCTTCACATAGTTTTCTTTCCCTTTAAATCTTGGTAAAAACATTAACCGTAATTATTATATTAATTTTTTTTGGCTTTTATTGTTTTTTTAAATTATGTTTCATTGTTTATGTTATGAATCGCTCTCATATTCTTGTTTCGTTTTCCATACTTTTCAATATCTGCATTTGGTCCTTGTGCATGAGGTTTTCTTCATTAGCTTATTGATTACTAATACCATAATTTCTAAATAAAAATTCACAGAAACAGGAAAGAGAGGAAGATTCATAGGTCGAATAGTGGGTGGATTTATTCCATAGACACGATTAGTGTCTCTGACCTTACTTAACAGTAAGTTTTTACATACTCTATTCTCACAGACTTTCAATATTTTTATTGGTAGCTAAGAGCGTAGTTGTCTGCCGACTAGACTGTTACCCTTTCTTTCTGTTTTCTCATTCTTAAGTTTTCTAACTTTATTCGAATATGTAAATTTGTGGTTAAGGGTTGAAGAAGGAAGGATTGGAAATGAGCCAATTGATCTTATTTTTTACAAAAAAAGATTTGAGCGAATATCAAATCATCATATAATTTACATCTAATGTTTACTATGTCTCTTACTTTTGTTTATTCGCATTTTGTATTTGTATCAGTAGTGCGAATATTGTCTAGCGTTCTCACTTGTGGACAACAGGTGAAATATAAAATAAATCTACGAGAAACATGACGATATAAAGAGATCAAATCTATATTTATTGTTTAAGATAAATATGGCATATTGCTGATCTCGATGTTTATCTTACAAACGTTACACCCGATAATTTCAAAGTGATTTCATCAGTACAAACTATTTATGGTGGAATCTAGATTGATATGAGTTTGAAAGTATAGATTGTAGTGAGATTAGAGTATTGTTAATAGAATTACTTTAGATTTTAAGTTAAGGTTCGACGATCGGGTCGGCAAGTTGATGTTTTTTGGTAAGTATTTTGAACATAGAACATAATAGTTTCAAACTTGAACAACATTCACAAAACACATAAAAACATAAAATATAGAATGATAGAGAAAACAGTAAAGTCTCTCTCTCGTAGATATAATAAAACTCCAAAGAATATTTCGACCTTTTTACCGATTTGAATGACTCTTCTCAATCTTTATTCGTTTCTGATTGAATAGGATTTTTCTATATTTGATTTACTGGAATGGAAGGTTTGGAGAATGAGATCTGGAGTGCCTCATTTGGAAGTCGATTATGTCAGTTTGGAATACTCCTAACTGATCCAAAGGAAACGAATATATAAGCGAGTTATGGTTCAATCGATTAGACCTTTTCTAGATAATTATTCACCATCTATAAAAATATTTAATTAAAGGGAATAAATCACACATCAATCTAAATAATTAAACTGTTATCAGGTGGTTATAAACAAGGGATGCGAAGCCACTTGTATGAATTAGTTTTTAGATATTTATATGGATTGATTGGGAGGTAGGAAGGAAATAAGATCGAGTTATAGAGTTAAAACTCGCGAGGAATTATAGGTGTCATGAATAAGACCTGGGATTGTCAATTTGCCAGCAAAGTGGTCATAATCATTGATGTTGATGTGCTAATAATTCTGAGTACTCAGCGGATTGATATAAAGTAGCATTGATTATCATTGGCATGTATTATATTTTGGGAATTGTGTCCAAAAAGAATACGAATAAAATATTTAGCATATTCCTATTTTCTCTTTATTGTGAGAAGAAACGACTGACGGCAATGAATTGTCGGTAAAGAGATTTAAATTAAAGGTAAAAAGTAAAATCTATGAAGGTTGAAGTGATAATGAGTCAAAAACCACCGCTGGAGAAATTAGAGATTAAATATAATCTCCAAGAAAATCAAGTGATCAGTGGTGAAAAGCATTGATTTGTCGTTGTTATAACAAACACACTAATTATTGGAAATTACAATTGAAAAGGGTACTGATTATACACAATATGAAAGTATATTTACTAAGCTAAAACATGCCTAAGATTCAAGGCTATAAAAACTCTACAAATACAACCCTTAACAACGGAAAAGAAGACTGTAAGTAATCTTAATTCCTATATCTTCTCTACTAACTTCATTTCTAACTCCTCTTATTTTTTACATATTTCTATTCCTTAATTTCCTACTATTACTATTTCCTAACTTACCTATTATATTCTATTGTCTTATGCTTATTATCATATACTTAATACAAGTCTGCGGCGAAAGTTTTTTTATTATTCTCTACTCATCCTAAGTTTCAATATATTATAAGTATGTAATGTCATGACTTTACATTGGTTCTAGTCTAGTAGAGTCCTGATTCTGATTAATCTCGCTTATTATGGTTTGGAAGTCTCTTCTGATAGAGATGGTCTTAAATGTTATTACGTATTTTTGAATTTGTAGGCTCTTCAGCTAATTGTATTAGCAGGCGCAGAAAAGGGTCTAACGTCGATATAGTGGGTGTAAGGTATTATTCGTGTTGCTCTTCCCTTGTAAGGTTGCATTTTTATGGTGAGGAGGAGGTGTGTCTTCAGCCTTTCATCGGCGATTATTTATAGGAAGTTTATAGGTGTACTAACAGTATGTGGTCAGTAGAGAGTTGATAAGGTTTAGTTAAGAATTGGACTGATTTGAAAATTAACAACTTTAACGGTTTCCCAATAGATACTAATTATGTGGATGAATGGAGAAGGATTTGAAGTGTTTTATTTTTGGATGACAGTGATTACTGTTCATGTTTTTTTCATTTCGTTTGTATGGTCATAAGTTGGGAATGATTCATTATTCATATATTTAGATTATTAATTTAGTTAAGAATAATATTTCATTGCTGATTGTAATAAATTATCATTTAGTAAATTATTATTTTAATATTATTTGGCATATGATGTGCGTCGATATTGCGAGTATATATCGTAGTTATAGTACTCTTGAAAGTCTAATAGTGACTGAGAACATAGATATATAATATCCTATTCTTATGTGCAGTGAAGGCTTTGTTCAATGTGATATCTTTAGTATAGAATAGACTAGTCTGGCTTTTAGAGGACATTGTGCGTTGGACCAAGAACGTAACATATGGATTTATTGGATGATGAGTATACGATCCTATACAAAGATACAAACTATTATGACGCGCATAATGTGCTTAATGAGAAAATAATTACTTCAAGTGGTAATCTCCTACTCCTCGTGGAGAAATAATTTGCTGATGAGCTCCTTATTAACGATATATGTGAGGGTATGTATAAAGAGGGTCTCCTAGTTAAACAGTATATTAATTATATATAGTTGAGTGATACAGCTATTTTCATACGTAACATGAATTTTAGAAATTAATCCCCGTCAGAATTCATGGAGGATATATTATACTTGTATTGAAATGATCACTAATTTTAAACACGTAAAGAATAAATAACACCCTTGCAGTCTAGGTTCATCGGATACGTGTATAGGAAAGGAAAATACTGTAATTTGTAAGGTATCTCAGAAGGGATACTTACACTAAACACTATATAAGATTTTAATTTTTTTTGGGTTTATGTCATGCCATTAAGATTGAGAAAGGAAAAAAAATAAGAAACAAGTAAACATAGTTCTGCTAACTTTTCTTTTCTTTTCTTATCTTCGTCAAACACTTTTGATTTAGGATATCTTATACGGTCCATCTTTTTTTTTTTACAACTCTTAGTTTACACATAAAAATTTTCAACACCGCCAGTCATTTTCCAAATGACTAGTGGGGAGGTAAATGTTAGGATTTTTTAAATCTTAAACAATTTACATCAATTTATGATTATAAATGTCTTTATTTCTTTCTTATTACAAGCAATCTTAAAATGGATTTCTATTTTATTAATGCACCTTGCATTCATCTAATTCATTTACTTATCTATTGAATGGTAGGAATATTATTTTGATGCTGAGAATAATGTTATATGAATATACTTTTTTATGGGAGCACATAAGTCTTTTCTTTTTATGTCGCTACTTCCCCAATGGATTCGAAGTTTTGTAAGTAGAACATTTTTAAATTTTATGATCATTCAATGCAACTTGTAATTCGACCACAGTGTCCTTATAAGCAACTTTCTAGCAAAATAATCAATATTGGCCTCAAAAGTTTTGAGGTAGGTTCATATATTATAGTAACAAACCTTAAATGAACTATATGGTAAATATTAAATAAAATTTAAATTAAAAGATTTATATCTAATCATATTAAGGATTTGCTTTTGATATAATTTGTTCCTTATCTAAGCTTCAAAAACGGGTAGGACCTTTCCCTTTGCTATTCCTAAAACTAGTCAGGGGGCCAATAATTCAAATTTAAGAAACGTGTTAGGGACTTCTTCCTTCTAATCATAACTAGTAATAAACTAGTAAGGAGACTTAACCGTTGGCAATCAAAACTTAGTTAGGGAATTCATCGCCTCTTCAATTTACAAAAACCAGCAAAAAAATTTTTAGCGCTTTGAAAATAATTTGGAGAATTCCTTTTCTTTGTAATTCAATAGAAATTTACAAAAAAAAAAAAAAAAACTTATTATAAGTGAATAGTGAGTTTTAAGATTAAAACCAGTAAAAGGTGAAGCATAGACTTCTTTAAAAAGCTAAAACTTCTTTGAAAACAAATTTAGTGAAAGAGCGAAATTTCTTGTGTGTATATTATTAATGACACTTATTTTTTGTAAACTTTACTTTAAACTCTTAATTTAAATTATCAATTGTGTCCATATTAATTGTGATTTAAAAATAGCATTTTTAATTTAATTTTAAACATTTTTTTTTTCTTTATGTATTATTGTGTAACTAATGTACATTGGTAAGATGTTACACCTGTTTTCACTTCTCTGAAGTAAAAATTATAACTTCCTCGTACTTCTAGTGCATAAACCTCAAAAAGAAATGTTCCCGCAGTACATAACTCTAAAAAAATAAAATTGTTCCCGCAAGTAGCGAATGTACCTAGTACCATCACTCAATAAAAAAAAGTATTATTGTCTGTGCCCCTAAGAGTGTGCATGGATGATAATGACATGATTTACTTTTGTAAATATTTTTAACGTTATATATTCTCATTTTTACTATTTATTTATGCCTTCAATCATATTAAATTAATATTTACAAGTTGCTTCCTTTAAATCTGGTAAAAACATTTAAAGGTAATTATTATAATTTTGCTATTTGCTTATGTTTCATTGTTTATGTTATATGTCATCCTTGCATCCTCTAATCTTCCTTTCTCATACTTTTCATATCCTGCATTTGTCCTTGTGCATGAGTTTTCATCTGCTGTTCGCACGGCTTATCAAATCTCACTGTCATCAAATTGTCTAAAATAAAATCTCACAGAAACAGAAAAAAAAAAAAGAGAAGGGGAAAATAAAAAAGCCCCCGCCCCAAATTCCCCCAAATTTAGGGTTGTGAATAGTGTGGAACTTTATTCCAAGACCATAGTGTCTCTAGACCTTAACTTAACAGTAAGTTTTTTAACATACTCTATTCTCATCTCAGGATTTCAATCAATTTAATTAATATATATATATATATATAATATATATATAATATATTATATATTTTATATATATATTATATATAAATTTTATAATTTATATTATATATTATTAAATACATATAATATATATATATTGCTTCATTTTTACCTTTTTTCTCCCCAACGACTGTGGTAAGTGCGTAACAAGCATCGGAGAAGAAAAGCAGTAGAAGAATATGACAAAAGTCGAAAAGAAACGCTTACCTTCTGTTTCATTATATTAGTAAGGATCGTCGCAGTAGAAATCCACCCTATAGCTTTCACGGGACTGCGACGGACCTCACTTGGGATCACAGTGTAAGGATTCATCCTTGACCCAGTGGGCAAACATACCCATCACAAAACCCGCCATTCTCTCTATTATGCACTTTATTCTCGCATCTGCAAAACTCACTTTCCTATCCTTCAAACATTTCGTTTACTGACTCAATCATTTTTTTCGATCTCATCAGCCGTGTTTTCAACACACTCGCGACTATACATCTGCTTAAAACGATATATTATCCTTTCAATGCTAAACATCTCAACATATCTTTATTTATTCTCTCGTTTACGCCTTTCTTCACACACAAAGTTCTAAATGTTAACCTATGTGTACTTCTCACACCTAGCACTGCCCTAAGATTGTCCATCTGAACACATTGAACTTTAGATCTTACTTCTTATTCCAGACATAAGTCTCTTACTATATAACAATCAACACAGGTAAACATACCCTCATGTAAAGACCTAGCGCACTAAAAGACTTAGTCTTTTTAAATTTCACAACAGATCACTCTGGGATTCGACCTTTTGCATTTACAACTCGGAAGAACTTACTCTGCATACATCCGTTCCTTTCTATCCAACATATACCCTAAATATTTAAACTGACACTTGTTTCCAGCTGCTCACCATTAACATAACTTCCACTTTAGGACTGTCCTACTCACATACTAATAACTTTTTATCTATGTTTAATTTCAAACCCCTCCTTTTACACACCTGGCAAATCCTCTAGCAATCCTCTCACTCTTTCAGATTCGCACACAAACAAATCATCGCATATATATAGAGGTGCACCTCATCATCTCCATGCATTCACACCAATTTGCTGACGCCATCTTCAATTCTTTCAATAACCCCATCCATATCAAATTGCTAACATGGAACAACACAACCCTGTCTCATGCTATTAATATAACAATCACTTTTGCCATTCTATTGCTTACGACACCTATATCATCATAATACTTTGAATCCCATCAGTAAGCCTATAACAACACTATATATCACTAACACCTGCCATAGACCTTCCTATTACCTATTCATACCATTTAAAGGATATTAAACCTAATACATTTATTTCTTCTATCTGCTACATTCTCTTAATCCTTTGCTTCAATGTAAAGATTTGATCCAACATCCTTACTCCTAAACGCCCTTGTTCTTCACAATCAGTCTCAGCTACTCTTGCACTTTTCGACAAAACCAGCATTATCTTCTAAACACTCCAATAAACTAAATACCTTATAATTTCTACAGTTCTCCTTTATCTCGCTTACCTTATATAAAGGTCTATTACTGCTCCTTCTCCAATCCTCGAAATATACCTCCTAACGTTATTAACAACTTCAAGTTTATCCAATAATCACATCTTGCTCGTCTTGATCATTTTTACCAGTAATTTCTTATTACTGAGATTTACCATTCCTTCAACTTCTCACTCTACATTTCCTCTCTTTGCTATAACCTCATCAATACTATTCCTTTTGTACATCAACCAACCAGTCTTATATCATCATTACTGGCCAAATATTATCCAGATTTTCAAAGTGTTTCTTTCACACTCCACATAAAATTTTCTCAATTACAAAAACACCATCCTATTCATTATTCTAGAGCAGATTCTTTATTCTAATTTTAACTTCCCGCCTTCTTGCAGACAGAGCTTCTATTCCTTGAGTCATGTTTGAGCAGTTTTATATTACCTTTCTTTCTTTCACCTTGGCATTTTTTAGCATTTTTTTTCTCTTATATATTCCAGCATCTTTCTTTTGAAACTTCATCATTTGCTTTTAGTATTCAACACGCTTCTTTTTTTACTTTTAAGCGCTTGCATCATCTGTTCATTCCCACTCACTGTTTATCATTCTTACTTCCTACTTTGCACACCCACATCTTCTTTTGCACTGCTAACAATTGCCTTTTTCATTTGCTCCCAGATTTCACTTGTTTTCACATTCACTGCTTTACTTACGATCGTTCTTAAATACTTATCCTTATTCTTGTTCACTAACTTCTTCACTCTTAATTTTACCATTCCTTCGTATACCTTCCTCTCTATCAGTCCACTACTTAATTTTTAACATAGAAAAACATAAATGATCTGATAATCCATCCCCAACCTCCTCACTGATTTACACAGAATAACTATTCAACATTCTTCTTCACAAAAATCAATCATACTTTTCAGCTTCGATACCATCTCTATACACCAACTTATATACTTATGGATCTCTTGTGTTTAAAGAAGTATTACTTAACCATACTCTTCACAGAAATGAATCACCTCTACCATTCTCATTTTTCTCCTGACACCCCAAAACCTTCACTTCTCATTTTTGAATCATTATATATATATATATATATAATATATATATATATATATATATATAATATATATATATATATATATATATAATATATATATATATATAATGTAATTATAAAATTCTAATTAATAGTCATTATTTTAGGCCTAGAAGGGGTATTGGTACTACTGTATATTTTAAAACATCTTTTAAATACTAAAAGGGATAAGTTTTTAAAAAATAAAAAAAAAAAAAAAAAATTTGTTTAAAAAAAAAAAATTGTTTTAAAAAAAAAAAAACAAATTAAAAAACCGTTTTTTTCTCAACCCTACCCCCAACTTGGCATATTTAAGGTTAATGCAGTCAGCAATACATTTCTTATAAATTCTATTATGTTTGTCTAACAATGATCTACCTCTTTTCTAAACATGGCTGGGAGTAATAAACAATACTTGTTATAATCAAATGTTTTTCTATATGACCTTTCAGCAACTTTTCCAAAACTTTAACCAGAGATATTTAAGCTAACTGGCTAATAATTTCCCAAATCTCATCAACCATAAGTGGATCAATGGAATTTATAAAAGTGGTGCTTATTTGGGCAAAAATGCTACACAAGGCTTGAGAGATAGCAGCTTAAATTCTTTTTACATTAGATGACAATAGGCTGACCAATAATAATAAAAAAAAAAAGAAAATAGATGCAATTTAGATGTTAATTTTTTTTTTCAGTAATATATTGTTAAATTTTGAAATGGTTTTCCCCAAGATATATATATATTATATATATATATATATAATATATATATATATAATATATATTATATATATTTATATATATTATATACATTAAATATTTATATTATATATCTATATATTATATATAATAATATTGTATTATCGGGAAACACATTTCTATAATGCTATATCTTAAATGAATTTATTATATATAATATTATATATTATTAGTGCTGTTACAAAAAGGCCCACAATTTTAAGTTTGGCAATAACTACTAAACTATTTAAATAGCTAATATGAGTTTTAAAATAAGTTCTTAGATTGCCAGGTCCTATGTATGTTACACATAAATTTTTTGTTTTGCCTTAAAAATTGTAAAAATTATTTAGACTCGAAGTGAAAAAAAAAAAAAAGCCCACTTTTTTGCAAAAAGGGCCATGGTGTATGACAAAAAAGTGTGGATATATGTACGAGTGTATTTTTTGTATTTTTAGGTTATTATCTTGTTATTTAAGGTTTTTGGTGGTTTGTATTGGGCAGAATTTTTTTTTTTTTTTTTTTGAAATTAAAATAAAAAAAAATAATAAAATAAAAAAGGTAAATTCCTCAAATTTTTTTCAAAAATAATCCCATTTGGGTCAACCCTCTTATTTTTTTTCTCTTTAACTTTTTTTTGTGTTTTTAGGTTTTATTACAGTTTTTTTAACATTTTTTGTAACTAATATGTAACATTTTTTTTTTTTTTTTTTTTTAATAAAAAAAAAAAATTAAAATAAAGAAGGTAAATTTTGAAATCAAACAAAAAATCCAGTTAGGAAAATTATAATTCTGTATATATATAAAATACGCCATATATGACACCAAGAGTTATAACAGAAATGGGCCATTTTTAAATAACATTTAATGAAAAGTGGCCCTTATTTAATAACAAACATTTTTAGACAATATACTAAAGTAAACAAAAAATAAACTCTATTCAATGTTTCTATTCATTATATGTCAATTATAATAGTTTTTTGATTAAAAAAAAAGTGGCTTTTTTTGTCATACACATGGCCCTTTTTGATAGTCTTTTTTTTCGATGGTACCTGTGTGTTGTTTGGCTGCACCAATTTCTTGAAATTTGGTGTGGGATTACTTTTTGCATGGGATAACATAAATTTAATTCAATTTAATATATTTCTAGAGTTTTCTTAATGCAGTTGACTTGAAAAGTAACCAAATGGTTTTTTACGATCATCAAAGTAGGCGAAATTTTTTGAAATTCTAAAAATTCCAAATTTTCAAACCGAATTTATCATTAAAGACTATAAACATATTCAATGGGGTTAATAGGTCCACCAATTTTTTTCGCTCTACACATCATATATACGGAGATACAGGGTGGGCCTTTTTTGCATTACAAAATTGGTGGGCCCTTTTTAGGTAACAGCACTATATATATATATAATTAATAAAAGCTCACTTTTTATTCATATATGCTTGTTTTGGCTTTACATGTTATGCTTAACTATCATGGGTTTATAAGTTGGCTTGTAATAAATTACAAATTACCGGTATTTGTTAATTATTTGCATTATAAAAATTTACAGCCTCTTTAGGAACAAATATTCAAATACGCCAAATGATAATTATATATAATTGTTTTTAACTGATAGTCTTTACAACATGAGAAAAACAGAGACAGCAAGCCAAATGGGCCTATTGAGACTGTCTTGTCAAGCTAAAATAGATAATTTGCAAACTCAAATTTTCATGCAACATGCAAAGACAGACAACTATTCCCAAGGTTTGTCAATAATATTGCTAATATATACATTATTTAAAACAAATGCAAACTTAAGCTACATTTTAATTAGTATATATGCCTTGAAAATCATTTAACTAGACTATAGTTATCTTTGTCTCGTTGATTAATAAATATAAACCAATCAATTAGGCTTAAGTCATAAAGTCAAAACAAATTGTTGAAATATAAATCAATAATATCGAAGTGATGACCAACAATGTTTATGTGCAGTTCAAACCGTTCAAATACATGCCCCATAATTACACAAGCACATACAATTTATTAAGCTAAGGAGCCAAAGTGAATGATATTGGGATAGAATAGGCAGTGTGATTCAGGATACAAATGTTAATGGGAGTTATGATGAATACAGGTGCAAATAATATTTCATAGGTTATAAAATGTCAGAGGAGTTAGTAGTAAGTAATAAGAGCCTGATTCATAGAATGAAATTAAATGAAAGAAATTGCAGTGTCAGGAATATTACCAAGGTTTTGTGTAGGACAGGAATGAGGTAGTAGGGCTTTAAATGTAAATGAAATGATTAGGAAACCGTGCTACAGAAAATTAAATTTTTGGATTACTGATATTTGTTTAAGGATAATCATCTCTCTGCAAGAGATGGAATTCATCTAAGTTGGAAGGGTGTGGAGGTTAATAGTACCAGTTTAGAGACATGTCTGTCATACAAAGTAAGGTTAGAGGTGAAGGGCTAAATCTTGGTACTGTGGGTATGAAAGGAATGGGAAGGGCCTATGTGGCTTCTACTTCTTTTTTCATATATTTTTTACTTTATGTATATAAAGCACACATTTCTAGTCTATAGAGAAATTAGATTGAAATAAAACTCCTGAGAAGAGTAAACCTAACAAAAATTATTTTTTTAATTTATGCAGATTGAATTTTTTTTTCTTTCAATCTAATCTTGAAATATACAATTAATTAAATTAGACTGCATTGATTGATTACAATATTCCCTACCTCATTAAGTATTATCTTCAGAAAATATGTAGCTATACAAATTATTAAAAGCAAAAGAGTTGCAGAAAATTTAGCAAGAAACAGCAATAAGGACCCAAAAAAGTTTATTTTAGCTTTTATAAATTTAAAAGTAAGAAAGGACAATTGATCCAATTAAAATTGATGAATATTTAGTAAGTTCAGATTAAGAGTTGGTTACATTTTAATGATTATTTTACATAATGGTTAGGGAAGAAAGATTGAGTGGATTCTGTTATAAATATTACAGAATTTGAATTAGAGGGAAAAGAAAAATCTTTACTGGACAATATTGATCAAGTAAAGCTGCAGGTCGCTAATGGTATATATTGGTAGATATTCTAAAGGAGGTTGTGAGTATTGGGCAAGGCACTGTATTCGATTTTTTAGCGATAACAATTAGTGAGAAAGAAGGGACTGGAAAGGTATATGGATAATGCCTATTTATAAAAAAGTAGTAAGGAAGATTTAGAAAATTATGTCAGTTAGCTTAACATCTCTGGTTGTAAAAGTTTTGGGAAAAGTTATTGAAAGGTCATATAGAAAAATATCTGGATGCTAGTCCAAAGAACTACGAGGAGAGTCTAAAGGTGTTAGGAATATTTTCTGTATAAACGCGATTTCTTAGAGGGAACATGATACAAGCCTACAAAATATTCCCATCTATTGATAAAACTGAGACCAATATATTCTTTATAGTAGACCAAGGGAATATGATAAGAAAATTAAGAAGGCATATAATCTTGATGTAAAACATTCATTCAGTAGTAGGGTTTATTATTTTTTGGAAGTTGTTGAGTGACCCACTTGCAACATCTAAGAAAGGATTAGATGGGAATGCAATTGGTTTGGGTATCATATAGTACTGTAAAGTGGGGTAATTGGGAATACATGGAGCAAATGGGAACAATGGTAAAAATTGTCCTTACACTATGAAATATATA
>JABUQX010047965.1:0-30000 GCA_015478945.1 Trachelipus rathkii
TTAACAGTATCATTAAAAGAACGCAATGACAGTTCCTGGAAATTCTTCATCCAAGGTGGACTACAACACTTTTCTGCTTGTTTTTTTTCAAACATGTATAACATTTGGCCAGGTTCTGTTTGGAACTTAGCAGCGGCTTCATCAATGATTAGCAAAAAAAAAAAAAAAAAAAAAAAAAAAAGTGCATTATACCCAACCCCAACGACGACCGATTACTACACAATATTCTACAGAACCAATGTAAAAATGGATAGTTCATGCTTAACCAGAGTGCATGTTACCGAGACACTGAAAAGCACATTCAATGACTAAAGCTTTACGTTTTAACATTTTTAAAAATAATAGATTTTGATAAAAACCACGTATCACTTACCTGTATTCAATAACTTTCCAATGGAGCAGGTATCAAGTGAGGAATTATCAGCTGAATCCATAATAGTTTTATTTAGTTGATTTTATATATGTATAAAAAAGGTAGAGCTTATCATCATCATCACCCACTCTCTTTTTCCCAAGAGGGTAAGGTGCGTAACATGCCCCGGAAAACAAAATAGTAGTAGAAGAATATGACGCAAGTCGAATAGAAAGCAAAAGCCCAGACGAAAGTGATTGGTTAAATGGGTTAATAGCGGAGAGACAGGATGCGGATATCTCCCTTTGGTTTTTCAATATGGATATGGCTATGAAAGAATTAAGAGGTGGGGGTGGCAGGATGGTGTTTCAATAATGGAGAATGGAGGAGGAGGGTTCCTTACCTAATATGCGGATGATTTAGTTTTGTATGGCGAATCTGAAGAGAGTTTAAGAGGATTGGTAGAGATTTGGCAGGATGTGTAAAAGGAGGGGGTTTGAAAATAAACGTAGATAAGAGTAAGGTTATGGTTGTGAGCGAGGACAGTCCTCGGTGTGAAGTTATGCTAGATGGTGAGCAGCTGGAACAAGTGTCTGAGTTTATATATATATATATATATATATATATATATATATATATATATATATATATATATATATATATATATATATATATATATATATATATATATATATATATATATATATATATATATATATATATATATGATATATATATGATATATATTGGATGAAAAGGGAACGGATGATGCAGTGTAGTATGAAAGTTGTTAATGGTAGGAAGGTGTCTGGTGCAATTAATCGTTGGTAGATGTAAAGGAACTAAGTCTGGAGTGTAGGTACATGAGGGTATGTTGTTACCTATGTTAATGCATAGCAGTGAGAATATGGTCTGGAATAAGAGGTATAGATCTAAAGATGTGCTCAGATGAACAAACTTAGGGGCGTGTTAGGTGTGAGAAGAATTGATAAAATGATGAATAAACGTATTAGAGAGAGTTGTGTGGTGTGAAGAAAGAGGTAAATGAGAGAATAAATGAAAGTACGTTGAAATAGTTTGGTCATGTGGAAAGGATGGATGATAGTCGGCTGGTTAAGCAGATGTATTGTGGTGAGTGTGTTGGGAATCGACCGGCTGGGAGACCGAAGAAAAAGTGGATTAAATCAGTAAATGAATGTCTGGAGGAGAGAAATGAGAGTTTGGCAGAGGCGAGAAGAAAGGTGCAGAATAGGAGTGAATGGCGGGGTTTTGTGAGGGGGTGGTATGGTTGTGGCCCACCTGGGCCAAGGGATGAATCCACATTGACGAGATGCCATATTGAGGGTGTGGTGCGGTCCCATAGAAGCTCTAGGGTGGATTTTATGTAGCGACGAGTTCTCACTAATATGTATTGAGGGGGCGTAGGATGGGCTTTCTTTTCGACTTGTGTCCTATTCTTCTACTACTTTTCTTTTCAGATGCATGTCACGGACCTTACCTAGTCTTGGGGAAAAGATGATATATATATATATATATATATATATATATATATATATATATATATATATATATATATATATATATATATATATATATATATATATATATATATATATATATATATATATATATATATATATATATATCATCCTGAAATGAAAGAATAATTAATTAAAATCTTGACATTCTATGTACACTACCATATATGTTTATTTTTTTAAAATAGAATCTAATTTATGATACGATTGTTCAATGTAACTAGAATTCTGTAAAAGCGAGTGTAAAAAAGTCCACTTTTCACAGCATGAGTTGGCATAAGGAGTTTAGTTGAGATAACTATATTTACACAAATTAAGTTTGTACATCCATCTATATGCTGAGTACCATTGGACATCACTATCTACATAGACACCTATAGATAGATAGATGGATATTAGATAGATAGATAGATACGAGACTGACCCAAGGGGGTAGTTTTCCATTTTGACCATTTATGGGATGATTACAAATCGGAGAATAATGGGTTATTTGACATAAACATGCATCTGCTTACAATTCTACCAAATAACAATAACCTAGAATATTGCATGTACGTGCAATAATGACCCCACAGTCTGAGGTCAAAAATCTTTTAAAAAGGGTCAAAACACTGAAAAATAAGTTTTGTAGGTTTATATCATGTAAGGTCCATCTCGCTCACTTCAATGTGTAATATTCTTAAAGAACAAGCAAAGGAGCTCAGGATAGTAATTTCATTTCTATATCGCTTGAAAATGAGGATAGGTTCCCAAAAACTGTTGAAATCATTGATCAATTAGATCCTGCGTAAAACAGGCAGGACACCCAAATTTCAAAGGGGCTAAAATTTTTGACTGCATATGAATATCTCATTCAAATTTGAGATTTATTCATATTGGGTATTTAGATTCATAATAGCTGATTTACAAAAAACTATGATGGTGACCTGGGAATTTTTCAGAACTTTACTCAGTTTCATTTGAATATATATATATATATATATATATATATATATATATATATATATATATATATATATATATATATTTATATATATATATATATATATATATATATATATATATATATATATATATATATATATATATATATATATATATATTATTATTATTTTAAGTTACATAAATAGTCGCTGAAGCCCTGAGGAGTTCTGAGAACGACCACAAGATATTTTCTCAATCTCTCGGGTAAACTGGGCAAAAGTTGTACATTTATTTATTCTTGCAAGTTCTTTTTTTATTGAATCTGTTGAAAATAGGGAGTAGGGAGAATCTAAATCCAAATCTTCTATCTGAAATATGTTTATGAAGATAATAAAAATATTTATATAGATAAGAAATAGAAATGAAATGAAATATATATATATATATATATATAGTATATAGTATATATATATATATATATATATATATATGTATATATATAAATATATAAATATATATATAATGTGGATATATATATATATATATATATATATATATATATATATATATATATATATATATATATATATATATATATATATATATATATATATATATATATATATATATATATATATATATATATATATATATATATATATATATATATAGTTTGAAAAGAAAGATGCATGGTAGCATAATTATGCATAAACATGTACTCCTAATTGTTATAGATCATTTGTTTTGTTTTGTTTTTTGTACAGAAAGAATTATAATTGCAGGGCACAGTGCTCTAAACATTACAATATAAAAATATTTATATGCAGTATAAGAGTAAAGAAACAAAGTGAGATGTAGAAAGAAACTAATCAAAAAATAAGAATTAATGGGAAGTAGAAATATGACCTCTTCATATATATATATATATATATTTCTATAAAGAGATATATATATATATATATATATATATATATATATATATATATATATATATATATATATATATATATATATATATCTATTGGGAAATTTTTTATGTACGAATGCAAGATGTTAATACATTGTGTTTTTGGGCCATAAGAGATTACAAAATAGACAGAGGCTGAGAAGCACCAAAACGGTGGGGCACAATACATCCCATTGGGCTTTTGTTTGTGGGGCATATCCCTTGATATTCCAGTGGCCAATGGTTTGGCTTTTGCTTTTGCGTTCATATCCACACTATCTTTATCCTTATATCACTGAATTGCCCACAGCGTATGTTCTGTGTGTCGTAGAAGGCGACTAAAGGGACAAGTGGTAGTTGGGTTAGCAACCTGCTGCCACGTATCTCTTGCCAGGAATGCTAATGCATGCCTGGGAGATCGTGATAGCCGTAAGCGACCTTCTATCTTTCGGCGAAAATGTACGAATCGTATGGGTACATGGAATGTTGAGGAGAAGAGGAGAAAGATGATGGATGTATTTAGAAAGGGTAGATTTGATTTGCTCGCTGTGACTGAAACAAAATGAAAGGAAATGGTGAAGATGAGTGGTGTGGTGTGAAATGCGTGTGTATGCTAGAGTGGAAGAATGAGAGGGGAGAGAGGAGTTATGATTTTAATGGGTGTTCTATGGCACAAAGCTAGGATTACTAGAATTTGCAGTTTTCTTTTCAAATTTAAGTTTGAAAGGGTCAATGTGTGGTTGTGACATATGGTCCATCTGAGAATGATGTTGAGGGAGTGATTTAGGAAAATCTGAATGATTGGGAAGAAGTGTGAGGGACTGAGGACTGATTGTGTTGTGTGACCTAAATGGTATGGTTAGATAGGTGATCAAAAAGGATGGTATAACAGGTGGTTTGGGATGACGGAAAATGAATGGTAGGAAGGTGATTGATTTTCAGAGGAGACAGGTATGTGTGCAAGAAATACTTTCCTCAAACACATGAGTAATCATAAGTATACTAGAAGTTATTTAAGGTGTCGAAGTAAAAGTATGACTGATATTGTGTTGGTGAAGTTGAAGTATGTGATGGAAGATAAATCAGTAAGGGTTTTAGAGATGGTATTATCTGGACCATTTCTTGTTTTACGTAAAAACAAAGGGCGCTTGGGTAAATAAATCAGCGCTGAATGAGAACAAGATAAAATTGAAAAATCTGGAGGCAAATGAAGGAAGCCTTATTAGTAGTGCAAGAGAAGTATGCGGATGCTAAAGCAGGAAGTGAGAAAAGAATATGAGGATTAAATGCACAAAAAGGGCGAGGTTGAATGTACTAAAAGCCAATAATGAGGTTTCAAAAGAAATGTTTGGAATTATATAGCAAGGAAAAATGAATGATTAAAAAGGTACAAAGTAGGAGGAAAATTGAGGTAAATGAACAGTTTGGAAGGAGGATGAATGGAGACTTAAAAGGAAATGGGAAACTCTTTGAAGGAAGCGGAAAGGTTAAGAATAAGGGAAATCTGTTTAGAATAATGAATAGGGATGGTGCTTTCGTAACTAATGAAATGGATGTGAGGAGGTGGAGGGAACACTTCGAAAATCTGCATAATATTGGCAGAAATGAAAAGGTGAGTGAATGTCTATGGGTTTGATGGTGCAAGAAATAAATGTATTGGGGAGAGTGGGGAAAGTGTAAGATTAGTAAATCTGCAGCATAGATGGAATTACAGGTGAAATGATCAAGGAGGAGGAGAGATGGTGAATGAATGGATTTGGAAGTTGTGCAACAAAGCGTTTGTGGAGGGTATAGTTCCGAGGGGGTTAGAGGAGAGCAGTAATAATACCCTTATATAAGGGTGAGATAAAGAGAACTATAGGGGTATTAATTTATTGAGTGTTGTAGGGAAGATATATGCTGGTATTTTGGTCGAAAGTGTAATTCGAGTGATTGAGGGACTGATTGGTAAAGAACAAGTTGCTTTCAGAAGTTTTAGAGGTTGTGTGGATCAAATTTTTACATTGAAGCAAATGCTTGAGGAAGTGAGAGAAAAGGAATAAATTGTATTTAGGTTTTACAGGGTTCACACTGAAAATTTGAATTTGAATTCCCTGACTTTCCCTGACCAAATCCCGAAATTTTCACTGACCAGCGTGTTCGTTATTTTTGGCGTATAAAATATAAGTCCAACGCACTCCTTTTTTATTTTTTCCAAAAGTAAAGTTTTATTTATACAAAAAGAAAATAAATTAAAAGCTTACATTGATAGCCTAGGTGAATAACGTCCACTGTGATCGCAAAAGTTCTAAATGGGGAGATTTAGGTTAACTTTTCCTTCTCAAGCATCTGAATTTTTGATTTTATAGCGTCTTTTTCTGTCAAAGCTTTCAGTTTTAACATCTTTCTCTGCTCTTCAAGTTTATAGATCTGTATGGATAATTTTCTTTTTTTACCTTTTTATTCTCTTCTTTTGGTTCTGTTTTGACTCTTTGAGATGTTCTTCATATCTCCTATGGGCAGCTCTTAAATTTGTCAACATTATTTGAGTGATAGGAACTTTATGAATACTTTCATGAGATCTTATAGCATTGTGCACTGTTCTTTGAGAAATCAGACTATGTTCTTTCAGATTCTCCACTAAAATTGCTTAATTTATAGAAAACCCTTCTTCCACTGTCGCATTTCCATGCGAAAATATCAGTCCTAATTTAATAATTTGCCACAATTCCACATAACATTGATTCCCAGGTACTATAGAAAAAAAACTAATCAAGTCTCTTAGAAAGACAATCACCATCCAAAAATATTTTGAATTTTAATTCAAGGGTAGAATGAGCTTCCCTGCAAAGTAGAGGGTATTGTGATTTTGCTTTCTAGAAAAATAGGGAGCAAGTCCATGGTTAATCACATATTTACATTTCATCGGCCCCATTTTAAAATTTGAAGTTACCGCACTATCTGGAAACATTAATTTAAATGTTTCCCCTATATCTGCACACGAGTTTAAAGACATTTATCATCCACCACCTTTAATGCCCATAGTATTTCAGATCTTGTAACATCATCTTTAATGCAAAAAGATGAAACTGATTGATAAACTGGTTTTGGTTGTTTATTAATAGAACACTCAGAGTCGTTTACAATTGGTTGAGTATGATTAGAAGTTGATGGAATGGCATAATTTTCAGTGCACACACTTTCACTAATATTTGTATTATTAGAACACGTAACGAAAAAGTTTTTCAATGGTGGTTGGTCCTGCTGAATTTTGATTAAATTCAAATGAGTTTCCTCTTGAATGTGAAACTTCGGCTTGGCATCCCATGTTAGATAGATCAAAGTTCTTTTTACATACTTTACAGAATGCCTTGGAACTATCAGGTCCTTTACCCAACCACCTGATAAAATGTGGGTTCAGTTTGACGTCCAACCACTGGTAGTTAAAGTTAGTTTTTTTGTTTGAAGTCATTTTATAAATAAATAATAAATACCTTCAACTGCACAAAAATCCAAAATCACTTCGCCAAACCTCAAAAAGAACACCTCAAAAAGTATAAATCCATAAAAAGAAAAAGATATAAACAGATTAAGTCATAAGTCATACAGTCTAAAACACATCCATATATCAATCACCTTCAATCGAAAGGATGAACTTGGAACAACCTCTACGAACAGAATAGGAAGAATAGTAGGTAATAGTGAACTAAAAATAGAAAGAAACAGGATAGAAGTAGATTTATGAAATGTCATTCCTCGCCTATCCTTTTCATTCACTTATCATATACATCTCTTATTCCACAATTATACAGTAAGGAAAAAAATATATCAAAAATATGCAACTTGGTCCATGGATCATCCTTCATATGTTTTGAAATTTTAAATTTCCCTGACTTTTTTGGAATTTCCCTGACTTTCAGCATATCTTAAAACGTTTCCCTGACTTTCCCTGACCAATTTTTTTCCCTGACTTTCCAGAAAGTGTGAACCCTGTTTTATAGATTTGCAACAGGGATATGACAGGATTAATAGGGAAGCTCTATGGCAGGTGTTAGTGGTAAATTTCTGAACCAAAAGTATGAATGATGATAGGGAAGCGTGTGTAAGAATAAATAGAGTTCAAAGTGATTGGTTTAATATTAATAGCGGAGGAATGAGGCAGGGATTTGTTATGTCTCCTTGGTTATTCACTTTGTATATGGATAGGGTGAAAGTTATTAATTATTTCATATCTTTTTCAGAAAGATAATATAGAATAAAATTTGTTAATAATTTATTTTTATAATTTATATTAAATATTATAAAGATAGAAGATATAAAAAGAATTAAAATATTAAAAAATAAAGAATCATATATTATAGAGAATAAAAATATAAATCAAATGGAATAAAACAGAAAACAAAAAGAATAAGAAAATTTAGAAGAATTAATATATTATGTACATAATAAAATAATAAAGAAGAAATAATAAAAAAATCAAGAGAGAACTTAAAAAAGAAGATTGACAAACTATTAATTACAACATCTATTAGAAAAAGGTAATATTTTATTTTACATTTAATCATTTTATCAACAAATTATTCTTGTATACTAAACAAAACAAAATGCCAAAAGAAGAAGAAACAACAAAAGAGATTTTATCAATAACAATGGATAAATTGACTAACATGATAAAGGACCTAGTAGAAAGTAAAGAAAAAAGAGAAACAACTGAAGAAAGAAAGATGAATTTAATAATACCTAAATTTAGTGGAAAAAGAGAAGAATCTATTGAAGAATATTTATTTAAGTTAAAAGTATGGAGAGAAGTATCTCAAGAAAAAGAAAAAACAAAAATAGCACAAATAATAGGAGGTTTAGCGGGTGAACCACTAGAAGTAATTATGTCTTTGGATGAAAAAGAATTATGGACAGAAAATGGAGTAGAAAAAATTATAAATACATTAAAAGAAAGATACTGTAGAAATAAAGAACAAGAAAGTTATCTTAAAGTACAAACACTACTGAATATGCAACAAATGAAAGGAGAATCCTTTAGAGAATATGTATCAAGATATGATAAGGCAAAAAGAGATTGTGAAAAACTTGATGATATTAAAATAAGTGAAAAAGTACATTCATACCAATTGATCAGTAAATCAAATATGAAAGATATGGAAAGAAAGTTAATTATCAATAAGATTGAAGGAATTAAAACAAATATTTTCATAACAACTAAAGAATCAATTGTAAATATGATGGAATCAGTAGTTGAAGTAGTAGAAAAAGAAGAAACTAAAAAAGAAAATTGGTATAATGGTAATAAATTTTGTAACATATGTAAATACAATAACCATAAAACTGAAGAATGCTACTGGAGAGAAGGAACATTTAATTTAAATAAATGTAATATTTGTAAACGTAATAACCATAAAACCGAAGATTGCTATTGGAATGAAAAATACAACAATGTGTGTTGGAAATGTAAAAAGGAAGGACACATAAAAAATTGTACAGAAAATAAACAGATAGAAGAAAAGTAAATGAATGTATATATTTTATCCAAAGAAATAATGAAAAACAAATCAAGAAAAAATGACATCCATTATTAATACAGAAAAAGGAAGAAAAAATAAGAGGATTAGAAAAAGGATTAGTAGAAAGAAAAATGAATAGAACATTTTTAATAATAATGAAGAATATAATGACAATAAAGAAATTAAATATCAAGAAGATGTAATGGCTATTATAGATACAGGAAGTATAGAGACAGTAATAGGAGAATTAGGATTAACAAAACTGATTAGTGGATTAACTGATGATGAATTACAATATATTAAAGACACACAAAAGTTTAAAGATGGTTGTTTTGTATTTGGAAAAACAGAGTATAAAATATTAAAAGAAATATTATTGCCTTGTAAAATCAAAGGAAAGAGTTTTGATCTAAAAATCAATGTAATAGAGGGTGACATACCTTTATTACTTGGTAAATCAGCTATGAAAAGAATGAAATTAAAGATTAATATTGAAGATGGAACTGTTGATATTTGTGATTTGAACCTACTGAAAGTGAAAACATTTGAGAATGAAGGAGGACATTCCTGCATATTATTGAATAAAAAACAAAAGGAAACATGTTGGATTAGTCAATTTAAAGAAAATTGGATAAAAGAACAGGATAGAAAAGAAAAATTGAAAAAACTACATAGACAATTTGCACATTGTGGAATAAAAATTATTTAAAACAATAAAGAATGCTAATGAAAACAAGTAAATGAAGAAGATTTTTGGAATAATGTAAGAAAAGAATTGGAGCAAATTGTGAGAGAATGTGAAATATGTAAAAAATATAAAAAAAACTCCATCAAGACCAGTGGTAGGTTTGCCATTAGCCAGTAAATTTAATGAAATAATTCAATTGGATGTTGGTGAATTTGAGAATAAATTTTTTTTTTTAAATCATGCAACAAGATACACACAGGCAGTAAAGAAATTATAGAAAAGTTAATTGAAAAATGGATTATATATTTTGGAAGTCCTAATGGCATTATGTCTGATGCAGGACGAGAATTTCAAAATGAAGATATGGAAACATTTACTACAAAAATGAATATCAGATTAATGAGTACAGCAGCAGAAAGCCCATGGAGTAATGGTTTATGTGAAAAGGTAGTAGGATTACTCAAGGAATCATTATACAAATTAAAGCAGGAAGGACATGATAGAAAAAATAGTTTGGCATGGGCAATTTTTGCTAAAAATGGACTAACAAATTACTTGGGATATGCACCTAATCAACTTGTTTTTGGAAGAAATATAGGAATACCAAACATAATAGATTGTGATAACTTAATAATAAGTGAAAAGATAGATGCAGATGATATGATTAAAGAATTATTAGAGACAATAGACCATGCTAGAAAAATACATATAGAAAATGAAAGTTCAGAGAAAATAAAACGTGCATTAAGAAGTCAAATAAGAGAACACATTTCAAAAAATATAAATATAGGTGAAGTTTTTTATAAAAGAAACATTGATAAAGAATGGAGAGGACCAGCTAAAGTAATGTGTGTAGATGGAAAACCATCATAGTAAAACATGGAGGGACTTTGAGAGCTGTATCAAAGGTACACTCAACGAGAATTCGAAGAAATAGAATAAATGAAAATAACAAAACTTGAAGATAAAGAAGATGAATGTGAAGAAGAAGGAAATGAAAACATGATAGTCACTCAAATGAGAATGAGAATAATATAGATGAAATAATATGGTCAAAAATTATAGATGATGAAACTGATAATGAAAATCAGAAAGTCAAAATGTACATTTAAAGAAGAAAATGACATCAATTGATGAATATGAGGAAATTCAAAAAATGTGAAAATTGGTAAATACTATGAAATGAAATTAAAAAATAATGAAGATATATTAAATTGCTATGTCATTAGTAGAGCTGGCAAAGCAACAAGTAAAAAGTATAATAGATGTTATAACATACGCAATTTAAATACAGATAGAATATATGATATAGACTTGAAAGAATTTGAAAAAATATATGAATTGGATATAATTGAAAATGAAGAAAATAACGAGGAAGAATCATTAGATACAAGTGAGGAGATAGTAGATGAAATAGATAGTGAAGGGGTTAGCTAAAATTAGAAATGCAGTCAAAAACACTGAGTCTTAAAACTTAGGATGAAATTAAATATAATTTCAATTAATTAATAATTTAGATTATAAAAAGATATATTTAATTAATTCCTTTAACTAAAAGTACTTTCGAAAGAAATGTTTAGAAAATATCTACGAATAATCAAGTTATAGGTAAAAATGATATATATATATATATATATATATATATATATATATATATATATATATATATATATATATATATATATATATATATATATATATATATATATATATATATATGTATATAAATATATAAATATATATATATATATATATATATATATATATATATATATATATATATATATATATATATATATATATTATATATATATATATATATATATATATATATATATATATATATATATATATATATATATATATATATATATATAAGTTCAAAAAACACTTTTGTCAGTGATTTATGTTTATTTAGAGAGAGTTGAGTCTGTATTATAAAGCATTGCTCTCATTTATTAGTCGCACACACCAAAAACATTGTTTAAGACACTTTCTTTTATCGAGGAAAGCCGCCAACCATCACGTGAGCCAGGCTGGTGACTGATTTTCCATCTTCATCAGCCCAGGTTGAGCCAGAAACTCCATTCATTGGGAGATGCTGTTACTGCAGTAACTACAGAGGAACAGGTGATTGATAGACTTTTTATTGCTGATTTTTGATAGAGTGCCTATCCTGTTAAAGCGATGTTCTGCAACATTGATTCTTTGCAACCATGGCTATGTTCTAATAGTATTGCAGGGATGACATGCTTGGGGAGAGCTTGCCTTGTGGGCTCTGTAGCTTGCTGTTATTTGACGGGAATGGCATCTGGTAATATTTCAATTGAGGACTATAAAGGAGGTGTTCGTAGGCGTTATATCTTCTTTTCGCTTCTGTTAAACGTTTGGGATGAAACCGTGCGATTGGCGACAGGATATTTGCTTGCAAGAAGAGGGAGAGCACGGATAATTTTGTGTGTTTGGGAACACAGAGGTACTGGCGCGAATGCAACAGGCAATACGTCCATGTGATTAATGTGGCCGAGAAGTGTGATGTTGCCGGAAGGCACCGTATACTGAACTGAAGATACAGAAGCTGACAGCCTGTGACACTCACAGGTTGGTGAGGGAGGAGGAAATCATCTACACTGATCCAAACTGTTTGCCAAAATATGAAAATTTGTTAGTTCCATATACTACTGAGAGACAGTGGTCCCATACCAGGCCGAAAGTTTGTTTAATATTTCTATATTAAAATGAGCAAAGGTTGTACATGATTAATGAGCTGTTTTAATATATGAAATGGGAAGGCCAATCTCTCATTACAACAACATAACTTTTCATTTTAATGGCAAATATTACAAACAAACTTTCGGCCTGAGTATGGGATCCCCACTGTCTCCCATACTCAGTAACATATATATGGAACTAACAGAATTTTATCATATTTTACCCTACCCTTTATTAAACAATAGTTTATGGATTAGATATGTAGATGACATTTTTGTCTCCCTCCCTCTTAACAATAACCCTTATGATGTCATAAACTATATTAACTCTATTCATCCTTCAGTTCAGTTCAGTATACGATAGAAATGCCTTCCAACAACTCTATCCCCTTCCTCGATACCTTAATCACATGGAATAACAATTTCTTGCAATTTACTATATATAGAAAACCAACATTCGCACCAAACTATATACATTGGCTATCTAATCATTCCCCAAACACAAAATTAGCTGTTCTGTCATCTCTATTTCTCCGTGCCTTTCGTATATGCTCTCCCCCTCTTCTAGCACAAGAAACTAAATACATCCACAATACTTTCAAATCACTTTACTATCCTGAGTTTTTCATCACAAAAGCATTTAACAAAGCAAAAAAGAGGTACTATAGCACCTTTCCCCCGAAAAATAGCAACACCTCCTTTTTACCAATTCTTACTACCATTATATTCTTTAAAACAAATATTACCAAAAAATATTACCCTCATTCCATCAAATAACATCACCTTAAAAACATTCTCAAACCCCAAAACGAAAAGAAAATCTAAAGCTGTATATATCACATCCCTGCAATACCTGCAAATATATTGGTGAAACCATAGATTTGCAAAGAAGAAAAAATCAACATACAGATGACCTGCACAAGGACAGCATAAATTCAGCTTTAACAAGTCATAGGCGTAACACAGGCCAATCTATCAATATCAACAATATAAAGATGATCAGAAATATCAATCACACGAACCATCGCAAAATCATGGAATCCTTTGCATTTGTAATAGTAACAACTACAATAAGCATCCCGGTGAAGTTAAGATAGATTTTATACAAAATGAATATCTGAAAACATCAAATATTTCAACAACACCATGAAGAAAATAGCAGACCAACTGAAACACACTTGAACTGATGAAGATCAAGAAAGAAATCCAGTCCCTAAGCCTGAAGAGGTCTCGCGTGTCGGGACGAAAATTAGCTTTCCTTTTTAAAATTTATTTCATTAAAAAAAAGTCTTTAACAATGTTTTTAATTTGTGTACATTTAGTAATAAAATGAAGTGACAGTAAAGCATAACACTAAAAAAGAATCCAAGGGCTTCCTCTCTAAAGTATATATATATATATATATATATATATATATATATATATATATATATATATATATATATATATATATATATATATATATATATATATATATATATATATATATATATATATATATATATATATATATATATATATATATATATATATATATATATATATATATATTCAATTAAATAAATAATTTTGAAAAGAGATTTCGGAAAATATTTGATTTTCTTGAAGATATTACTTTAAATAAATAAATACATTAATATTTTAACAATTATATTTATTTCCTTTTCCGAATTCGTTTGATATATCAAATTTCGAATATTTTTATGTTAAAAACTCGGAAAAATTATAATTTGGCCTCAATTTTAATTTGAAATCATAGTAAATACCAAAAAAAAAATTGATTATATTTAGGTATGTTTATATTTTGCATCAATTTATAACAAAGGAGTAATGGAATTAAAATATATTTTTTTATTTTGTTTGATTTAACCCTCTGTTATTTAGTGTAAATTTACAGTTAACCCCGGTAGAAAACCCCGGTTTTTCCTGATTTTGCCGGGGCCCTGGTCGGTTCCGATAAATGTGGAGGAGATTCTACGTAAAATATATTGTTAGTATCAAAGTGAAGAAGTAAATCAAAATTCTAATGAAGAAGTTAAACAAGCCAAAATGATAGAGATAGAAAATTGGAAGAAGAATAATGTTTTTGAAGAAGTAACAGATAAAGGTGAAAAAGCAATTAATGTAAGATGGGTAATTAGTGAAAAATTATTGCAAAATAACGAGAAAAAATTTAAAGCTAGATTAGTAGCTAAAGGATATGAAGAAACAGTGGAAGAAAAAACAGATGCACCAACTGTTTCATCTGAAGCAATGAAAATGATATTAACCATAGCTCAGGAAAAAAAATGGAAAATAAATGCTATGGATATTTCAGCAGCTTACTTACAAGGAGATACAATAACAAGAAAAGTATATCTAAGACCACCACCAGAATTTAATGATGGTAAACTTTGGAAATTAAATAAAACAGTATATGGATTACAGGATGCTGCTATGATGTGGTATTTATCGTTAAAAAGACAATTAATTAAAATAGGTCTAAAACAAAGTAAAATGGAACCAACATTATTTATAATGAATGATTCAAATAATTTAGAAGGATTATTATGTACTCATGTAGATGATATTTTATGGGTAGGAAGTAAAAAATTTGAAAATACTAAAATAAATAAATTGAAGAACATTTTTGAAATAGGAGAAAATAGTTCAGGATCATTTAAATATTTAGGAGTTCAATTATGTCAAGATGAAAATATTATAATAATGGATCAAAATAATTACTGGGAGAAGGTTAAAATTAATGAAATAAAAACAAAAGAAAATAGAAAACTTGATAAAAATGAAGTAAAAGAATACCAACAATTAATAGGAAAATTAAATTGGATGGCAAGAAATACAAGACCAGATTTATCTTATATAGTTAGTAAAATGAGCAAGGGAGAAAAAGAACTAAGTATCAAAGATTATAAAGAACTTCAGAGATTAACAAAAAAATACAGAAATGAATTAAATATCATACAAATAAATAATGAGAAAATTGAGAATCTAATAACATACTGTGATTCATCATTTGCTAATAGAGAAGGAGATAAAACTCAACTTGGATGTATAATTTTTGCAGTAGATAAAAAAGGAAAAAATGATACCTATAATGTGGAAATCAAACAAATCAAAGAAAGTTAATCATTCAGTCATACAAGCAGAAGCAAATAGCTTACTTGAAGGTATAGAACAATCATTATATATACAAAAAATGTGGGAAGAAATTACTAACAAAAAGATACCTATAATTCTAAGAACAGATAGTAAGACACTTGTAGATACACTAATGTCTGAAAGACAATCAAAAATTAAAAGTATGAGAATTATATCAGCTATAAGAGAATATATAAATAATCAAGAAATTAACAAAATAGAATGGGTGAACAGTAATGATCAATTTGCTGATATATTCACCAAAGAATTACATAATAAGAAAATGAAAAATGTAATTTCTCGAAGAATAAAAGATGAAAAGAAAAATAAAACCTATCAAATAAGAACTTCTTCAAATGTATTATGTTAAAACAAATTTGAAGAAGCAGAGGTGGAAGAAATAAAGTTATTAATTATTTCATATCTTTTTCAGAAAGATAATATAGAATAAAATTTGTTGATAATTTATTTTTGTAATTTATATTAAATATTTAAAGATAGAAGATATAAAAAGAATTAAAATATTAAAAAATAAAGAATCATATATTATAGAGAATAAAAATATAAATCAAAAGGAATAAAACATAAAAAGAATAAGAAAATTTATAAGAAGAATTAATATATTATGTACATAATAAAATAATGAAGAAAATAGTAAAAAAAAATCCTTCAGACATGTTTACTGACTAACTACTTTTTCTTCGCCAATGAAGGCCACCAACACACTGCCACTACTGCTTAACTACCGACATTGCTCTTCGAATGAACCATCTCGAACGGTAATTCTTCATTTATTCTTCATTTACTTATTAATATCGTTCATTCCTCATTTTTATCAATTCTACACCTTGCACGCCCCTAAGATTGTCCATTTCTCTCCGAACACATTGAACTTAGATTCATACTTGTCTCCAGACCACAGTCCACTACCATACACAACACAGGTAACAACATACTCATGTAAGACCCCAGCGTACTAAAGATTTAAACCTTTGCACCAACGACGGCATGCACCAGTCATCTTCCGCCATTCACAACATTCGTTCCTTCCTCATTCAACATATACTTGCAATATTTAAATTCAGACACTTAGCCTCCAGTCACCATCTAACATACCATTGATTCACCAAACCACAACCTTACCATTATCTTCCTTACTTCAAACCTCCTTGCATCTCAAACTCGCCTGCCATTACAGTCCAAATCATCATCATTTAAGAACATCTACCACCTACTCTTACATAACTCCACACATATAAATTGAATTAAGGAGCCATAACATTAATTATGATCACTCTCTATTATATTAAACTCATGGATTACCATTTATACACACGTTAATTATCGTCACATTTTTGATCATCAGAGCTCTACCACAAACACAATGTATCAACAACAGCTTCCCTATAACCCTGTCATACCTGTTACAAATCCATAAAACCTAATACACGATATTGCTTCCTCATTTTTCAATCATTTTGCTTCACAAGATCCACACATCTCATCATTTTTAAATGGCATCTGTTTTTCACCAATAAACTCTTCGCTAGACGCATTTTTCGACACATATATAACACTAATAAATTCATTCCTTATACTTCACATTTCTTATCTACCTCACTTATATATAGAACATATTAGCCCAAATCCCTCGGAACTATACCTCCATAAACGCTTTATTACACAACTTTCAGATCCAATCAATCACCATCTCGCCTCCGTTCTTGATCATTTCACCAGTAATTTCATCTATACCTGCAGATTTACCATTCTTCAACTTTCTCACTCTACTCATTACCTCCTCCTTACTAATTTCCATCCCCAAAATACCTATTCCTTCTTGCACCATCAAACCCACACACATTCACTATCACCTCTTCATTACTGTCAATATTATACAGATTTTCGAAGTGTTCTTTCCACACTCTCACATCCATTTCATCAGTTATATATATATATATATATATATATATATATATATATATATATATATATATATATATATATATATATATATATATATATATATATATATATATATATATATATATATATATATATTGTAAGGGACCAACCAACTAGAATAAGCGAAAGGAAAAGGTACAGTTTTGGGAATGATTAGTTGAAACGGAAAAGGTTGTAAGAAGAAAGTCCCATGGTGTTGCCAACTAGGAATTTATTTTTATAGTAAATTTTAATTTAAACTTAATTAGCTAGTCAAGATAATTATTTATTTTGTTTGAAATTAGAAAATTTAACATTTAATTTAATTTGACACAGTGAAAACAAAAACATAGTTTTCGGTATAAGTAGCATTGGAGTGTGCGAGAGACAAGGTTTAAAGAATTAGTTTTATGTTAACTGGTTATAATACCTACAATTGGTGAAGTTATATGAGAAACTGGGTAAGTTTAATGACGGTGTATGTGTGCACCTTGGGTGTTTAAATTGCTACTTCCGAGATTTTCATTGTCGACTTATTGCACGCGAACATAGTGAGCATGACGACTGGTCACGTGTTTTGGTTTCTATGGTTACTCGGTGGGTCTGCTATGTGATTCGTGGGTACGAGTCACGTGGATTTCGTGGAGTCAAAATATTCACTCATGTGTGAGTGTTCATTGCAACGGTGATTTTATTGAGTATTCGTATTATATGTAAAAGGTTAAAGGAATTCATACCAGGTTTTGATTAATGTAAACTATAAAGTCAGGATATTATTTTAACATAGTAATGAATTTTTGTTGCCATGACTGTATTCATTTGAGTTACAGTACTGACAAATTGATATAAACTGGTATGGGAATGTAACAAATATAGCAATTGATTGCGAGACGTTATGGTTAAAGTAAAAAGAATTGTTGTTGAATTATATTTTAAACAAAAGTTGTCATTGTTTTATTCCTCCGCGTTATCAAACAGCAAACCATAAAGTAAAATGTTGATCAGGTTTAAATATGTGAATTTAAAGGAGCTAACAGGTTTAAAATAATTCAATTGGAAAGCGTAATCAGGTTAAAATCATTAAAGTCAAGGAGTTAAAAGGTTAAATTAAAGAGCTAAATATATATATATATATATATATATATATATATATATATATATATATATATATATATATATATATATATATATATATATATATATATATATATATATATATATATATATATATATATATAGTAAGGAGGAGGTAATGGGTAGGGTGAGAAAGTTGAAGAATGGTAAATCTGTAGGTATAGATGAAATTAGGGTAAGGGAGAAAAGCGGATTAGCGAGATGGTGATTGATTGATTTGGAAGTTGTAACAAAGCGTTTATGAGGGTATAGTTCAAGGGATTGAGGAGAGTGGTAATAGTCCTTGTATAAGGGTAAGGGAGAAAAGGGGAACTGTAGAAATTATAGGGAATAAGTTTATTGAGTGTTGTAGGGAAGGTATATGCTGGTATTTTGGTCGAAAGAGTGCGTCGAGTGACTGAGGGACTGATTGGTGAAGAACAAGGTGCGTTTAGGAGTGGTAGAGGATGTGTGGATCAAATCTTTACATTGAAACAAAAGATTGAGAAAATGAGGGAGAAGAAGAATAAATTATATTTAGGTTTTATGGATTTACAACAGGCGTATGATAGGATTATTAGGGAAGATAGGGGTTAGTGATATATGGTGTTGGTGGTAGGCTTTCTGAATGGAATCATGTATGACGATAGTGAAGCGTGTAAGAATAAATGGTGTCAATGGTGATTGGTTGATTAATAGCGGAGTGAGGCAGGGATGTGTTATGTCTCCTTGGTTATTCAATTTGTATATGGATGGGGTTTATGAAAGAATTATAGGTGGGGGTGGCAGGGGATGATGTTAAAATGATGGAGATTGGAAAACAGTGGAGAGTTCCCTCCCAATTATATGAGAATGATTTGGTTTTGTGTGGCGAATATGAAGAGAGTTGAGAGGATTGGTAGAGAGATTTGGTAGGGTGTGTAAACGGAGGGGTTTGAAGTGAACGTAGATAAGAGTAAGGTTATGGCTGTGAGTGAGGACAGTCCTCAGTGTGAAATTATGTTAGATGGTGAGCAGCTGGAAAAAGTGTCTGAGTTTAAATATTTAAGATATATGTTGGATGAAAAGGGAACGGATGATGCAGAGTAGTAGGAAAGTTGTGAATCGCAGGAAGGTCTGGTGCAATTAAATCGTTGGTGAATGTAAAGGGACTAAGTCTTGAGTGTGCTAGAGTCTTACATGAGGGTATGTTGTTACCTGTGTTATTGTATGGTAGTGAGACTATGGTCTGGAATAAGAAGTATAGATCTAAAGTTCAATGTGTTCAGATGGACAATCTTAGGGGCATGCTAGGTGTGAAAAGAATTAATAAAGTGAGGAATGAACGTATTAGAGAGTTGTGTGGTGTGAAGAAAGGGGTAAATGAGAGAATAAATGAAAGTATGTTGAGATGGTTTGGTCATGTGGAAAGGATGAATGATAGTCGGTTGGTTAAGCGAATGTATAGTGGTGAGTGTGTTGGGAACCGACCGGCTGGGAGACCGAAGAGAAAGTGGATTGAGTCGGTGAACGAATGTCTGAAGGAGAGAAATGTGAGTTTGGCAGAGGCGAGAACAAAGGTGCATGATAGGAGAGAATGGCGGGGTTTTGTATGGGGGCATGGTTGTGGCCCACCTGGGCAGGGGATGAACCCTTACATTGACGATTTATCATAGTGAGGGTCCGTCGCGGTCCTATGATGCTCTAGGGTGGATTTTCTGTCTGTGACGAGCTCTCACTAATTAATGGTACAGAGGGGGCGGTAAGGCTGGGCTTTCTTTTCGACGTTTGTCATGTTCTCCTACTGCTTTTCTTTTCCGATGCTTGTACAGCACCTTACCCCCAATCTTGGGGCAAAGAGGAAGGTGAAGAAAGAAAGAAAGATATATATATATATATATATATATATATATATATATATATATATATATATATATATATATATATATATATATATATATATATATATATATATATATATATATATATATATATAATTTTTCTCTTTTACATTTTTTTTCTGTTCATCTAATTTTCGATTTTGGAGTTAAATACAGCAGAAGTAAAACCCCTTTTCTCTTTCCATAAGACAGGCAAGGAAGATAAATTATTACTTCTATATCAATGTTCCGATCGCGAACGATAAAGAAAGGCTTTCTGTATTTGAAACTCTGCCCATTCTGAAATAAAAAATATTGAAGATTAAGAACTTTTCTATCTGTTGACGTGTAATCTCACAAACCTCTACCCTTAGCTTATATATATATAATATATATATATATATATATAGATATATATATATATATATATATATATATATATATATATATATATATATATATACGGGTATATATATATATATATATATATATATATATATATATATATATATATATATATATATATATATATATATATATATATATATATATATATATATATATATATATTTATATATATATATATTTATATATATATATATATATATATATATATATATATATATATATATATATATATATATATATATATATATATATTAGAGGTATAATTGGAATTCCGGCCGGAATTTATTTTTTTCCGGTTCCGGTTCCGGCCGGAATTTTTCAAAATTCCGGCCGGAACCGGAATTACTTTCCTTAAACACTTTTGAAAATTTTGCTGAATTGTGGTGAAGTAAAAGAAAAACTGTTCATCAGTATTGGGCAATATTTTTTAAACGTTTTTCCTCAAAAATATTTCCTGCTTTTGAAAATGTAAATAATTTCTCTGAATATATGGAAGAGACTGTAAAGGAGAGTAATGTTTGGGCTAGTACTGCTATATTTGGGAATTTAGCTTTGTTCACTTTCCTCCAATTAAGGAATTCTTCTTTTCTCAGATTAGAAATTGATTTTTCTGGTAAAAAAAATTTCCATTTCTTTAAGAATTTCACCTTTTGAAGAGCCACTGATTTTTCTTTTTTTCCTTTTTACACTAACTGACTCGCTGTCACTTTCACTTTCTTCAAACTTATAAAAACTTAGTAACTTTGCAGTAATTTCTTTTCTTAATTCTTGATGATTTTGAGGTACTTGGCAAATCTTAAGTTTATTGTAGATAATGCTCGTTTCTGAAAATGACTCATCGCCTGAACCTTCTTCTATTATCACTTTCTACATTCAATTATTTGCCTATTTCTTCAAGAATCCATTTTCTACTTAATTCTCTTATTTCATTAGAAAATAAAGTCAGTTAGTATCTTGGGTCTACTACAGTATTTAAAACAATTATCTTGTTTTGATATATGCCTATTGATTCTTTCTCTTCCTTTTTATTCATAAATCTTCTTTATTCTCTGCTGTCATCCTCAGAGTTTGAGAGATATGCTGGAGAGCTCAAATATGTAGAATAATTGATGATATAATTGATTTTGCCTTATAGTTTCCGTAACCATGAGAAATGGTTGCAAAACTCTTAGAATTTTTTCAAGTATTTGCCATTATTAGCAGTCAAAGCTTAAATGATTGATTGTTCTATAATATAAACTTGCAGAGGTCTTTTCAAACATTCAATTCTTTCTAGAATCAAATATGTGCTATTCCACCTTGTATTAACATCTTGAATTGGCATAAGTGGGCTTGCAAGATGTGGATCCAAGTCTCTTTGTATTCTTTTAAGTTAATTACAGCTCAAAAACTGGAATGATTGAAATGTGTACAAATATTCCTACATTTCTTAATTAAATCACACTGTTCTTTGAGAAAATAAGGCATCTTTAATAAATTGAAGTTTATGAATAAAACAAGAAAAACTTGTGTATCCTGCTAAATCAGTTCCAAGTTTCATGTTATATGCTCCATCTCGAAGGATCAAATGGATTATGTTAGAAGGAATTTCCCAATTATTCATCGTAATTTCAAAACTCATAGTGATTTTAATTCCAGAATGAGAACCTGGGAAATACTTTCAATGGAGTACACAGTCCATTTTTTTCAAACTCGCTGGTGTCGAAAGTTCAGTTAAATGAAATAAATGAGTCGCCTGAATTATTTAGCTCTATATCTGTAGTAGGGAATTATATCTGATCAGCCTTAGATAACTTCTCAAATACTGTTGATCTCAATTTCCTGTTTGAAGTTGGTAACATTTTCTACAAAATATTTTCTACTAGGAATAAGAAATTTGGTTGAAGATGGGCAAAGTTCTATGAATCCTTCTCTTCTGTGACTGTGAATGACCAGTTACTCATTGCGATAAAATTCATTATTTTCTGTGATTTGGGGGTCATTGATATGCCAATCTTTTTTGGGGAGAAACTCCTCAAAACTCACTTATTTCACGGCTTGGATCTATTGCTCTTTTGTGGTTTCCCTGTTCTAGAAAATACAAGACTCTCCCTTTTACTATTAAAATTTTTGGACTTCCAGATATTCTCTTCAATGATGATTTTCCACATGTTCATGAAGTGGCGTTGTACTAAATATAAGATTTTATGTTGAAAGTTATAAAAAATATTTTTTTACATTTCTTTAGATGGTTAAAGGAAAGTTCACAGAAATTCCGGTTCCGGCTGGAATTTTTTTTTATGATTCCAGTTAATTCTGGAACTAGAAAATTTCAGTCTTCACACTCTCTAATATATATATATATATATATATATATATATATATATATATATATATATATATATATATATATATATATATATATATATATATATATATATATATATATATATATATATATATATTTGCCGGTTCTGGTTATATTATTATTTTTTATATGGTCACCACTCGATATGATATTCTATTATCTGGTATGACAACTATATAGCGACGGAGGATGATCAGCAATTCTGTAGGACTGGCTATCGGATGAGAATGCAATAATTATCGGTTGTCTCTTTAACTTCACTACCTATAACCAGTATTTGGATGTTAAGCCGCCTTTTTGCGAGTAACGTTCGGGCTAAGGCTGTGTATGCAGCGGTGTCAGTCTGCGCGACTTCAGGATAAGCCGTCGACTGGTTCGTATGAAGTCCGGCTAAGGCAAAGGCGGTTGTAGGCTGATCTGCACGAGCTCGTTGGTAAATCGTTGGCTAAACAGGAGGCTGGGTGTTCTTCTGGCCAACCGTGGGACAATCTGGAAGGGACAGAGAGTATTTTATACTCTCTGTAATTATCTCTATGACAGGTAACCTCAGCGGTTACCTGCGAAATTATCTCTTTAGTAGTTAAACTACTTTTTAGGTGGTAGACGAACTGGAGAATCTCGGAGGTCAGGTGAAAGCACCATCCACCGACAGGAGAAACTCTTGAAGATCTTCCAAAGGGTTCTTGGTAACCCTGGGAAGGTTCCTAAGCCTCTTGGTAGGCTCAGAGAGAGGGAGAGACGTAGGGCCAGTCGGAGATCTTGTAGTCCAACTCCGGGGGAGAGACGAGGCAATCCAACTTCTAGTAGAGAGACGAGGGAGTCCAACTTCTTGCAGAGCTTCTTCTTCTTGGCTTCGTAGGTCGGATCTGATATTTCCGCTTTTTGTTCTATATTAGCAAATTATCTCTATAGTTGTAGCAAAGCGCTACGAATTATTTCTTTTAAAGGCTAATAAGACAACAAGCAGAAATCCAGATTATTTATTTTTAACGAAAAAGTCGTACAAAGTTATAATAAAAAAAGTTACATATATAATAATCAAGTTTTTATACAAATATTATTACTATTTACATTTAACCAATTTATAACTTTTATTTTTATTTTTATTATAATATTTTATATACATTTAAAAAAAATTATATTTTATGGTCTAACTTTTCTAAAAATGGATTTTTGTAAATGTAATAAAATGAAACATTGCAGAAGTTTTCGCTAGATGGCGTTTGCCTTCACATTCTGAACATAATATAAACACAAGTTCGAGTTTATTGTTAAAAGTTCATTATTATTGCTTAAAACTAAGTTTTTATAAAATATATATATTTTTATCAAATATTGATAATATTTATAATATAATATAACAAATGTAATATTTTTAATATACAATTTTTAATTATTAACATCTGAATAATGAAAATAAGTCATTTTTAAATTTAATAGACTTTGTGATATTTCTGTTACTTTTGCTTTTATGGTTCATTCTGTAAGTATTTTCGTTTGGGGAAACTAACTTAAACACTTCACTATATATTTACTTCCCCACCAGAACACGGAGTGACTTCCATCCTGAAGCGGAACCGGTGCTGAGGGGAACACTTAAAGAAAAGGACTGAGTGGATTCTATCCTGAATCGGACTCTATTAGGAAATGTGTATTTCTTTTTTTTTTTTTTTATTTGATATAATCACTAAAAGGGGCACTGAGTGGCTTCTATCCTGAAGCGGACTCTATTAGGGAGTGTTTATTTCTTTTATTATTAGTATTTTATGTAATCACTAAGAGGGGCACTGAGTGGCTTCTATCCTGAAGCGGACTCTACGGGGAGGGTTTCGTCTAGTAAGGGGGGCACTTGGAAGAATAGGGACAGTAGGAATCCTTAGGACATCAGCAACGTCAGGGACATCAGGAACATCGGCGGCGTCAGCGACATCAGGATCATCAGGGTCATCAGAGACATCAGGGTCATCAGGGACATCAGGATCATCAGGGACATCAGGATCATCAGGGACATCAGGATCATCAGGGACATCGGGATCATCAGGGACACCAGAGACAGTAGGATCATCAGGGACATCAGAGACATCAGGATCATCAGGAATCGTTGACGTTACCGTTTCCATAAAAGCAGGTTTTAAACGGCTAATTGAGACTACTGTAGTTTGACCATTCCTGAGTTCTATCTTGAAACAATGTGGCATTCGTTGAAGGACTTTGAAAGGACCACTATAGGGAGCTTCTAAGGGTTTTCTGATCCTATCAGTCCTTAGGAAGACATGAGAACAGGTCTTGAGTGCCTCCGGAATATATGAAGAATTGTTGAAGGAGTGAAAAGTAGGAAGGTCTCTAAAGTCCAATTCTTTCATGTGGGCGATAAATTTCTTCATAAAAGAATCCATTTCTTGTTTGTTGTTAGGAGAAGATTGAAGAATGTCCATAGGACAAAGTGGAGTTTTTCCAGTTACTGCTTCAAAGGCGGAATAACCGGAATCGTTTGGAATGCATCTGAGACCAAGTAGAGTGATGGGTAAAGACAGAAGCCAGTTTTCTTTACGTGCCATCAAGGCAGTCTTGAGAGATCGGTGAAACCTTTCTATCTGGGAATTTGTTTGTGGGTGGTAAGAGGTTGTTCGAAGACGATGGAAACCAATCATATGTGACAACTCACTGAAGAACTCGCTTTCGAATTGAGGACCTCTGTCAGAAATCACATAGAGGAACACCGAATCTGGATATCCACTGCATAAAAGCATAGGCAACAGATTTTGCTGTAGTGTTTGTAATTGGGAAGGCTTCAGCCCATTTTGTGTTTCGGTCGATGCAGGTAAGTAGATAGCGAAAAACTGGAGAAGAAGATCCACAAAATGCTGAAGGTGAAAAAGGACCCACTATATCTATATGAACTGTTTCGAATCTTGAAGAAGGAATTTCTAATGGAGTGACCGTTGGTTTGGTGTGACGATGGACTTTAGACAGCTGGCACTGCTCACAAGTGCGTACAAAAAGCCTAATGTCACGATCCATACAAGGCCAAAAATATCTTTTCTTGATCAGTCGTAAAGTACCTTTGATACCAGGATGGGACATTTGATGCAACGTATTAAATATTTGAAGGCGAGCTGGCTTCGGAAGAAATGGTCTGGGAAAAGAAGTAGAGGTATCGCACCATATCTTGAGGTTGTCCTGCAGGGGATAATTATGAAGGCGATCATGATAGGTCTTGATTTCTTCATCTTTTTCTTGAAGGTGAGCTATTGCGGGCAAATCGACAGCGTCAACTGATACCGAATGAATCCGGGAAAAAGTGTCGGCCACCATGTTGTCTGCTCCTCTGATATAATTTGCTGTAGAAATATATTCTGTTAGTACTGAGAGATGTCGCTGTTGACGATCACTTTTTGCAGGATTTTTGGAGTAGAAAGCGGAAACAAGAGGTTTGTGATCTGTGCAAAGGGTGACGACTCTTCCCTCTAACATGTGTTTAAAATGAAGGACAGCATAATATGCTGCCAAAAGTTCTCTGTCGAAAGCAGAATATCTTCTTTGGGGATCTGATAACTTCTTGCTGTAGAAGTCAATGGGAACAGGTTGACCATCAATCATCTGGTGTAATGCTGCTCCGATTGAAGTCTGACTGCTGTCAGTTACGAGTTGTAAATGTGAGACATTAGGTAAAGAGAAAGGGAGTGTTAGGGCATTTTGAAGAGCTTCCTTAGTATCTTGAAAAGCTGTCACTTCTTCTGGAGTCCATTCAAGAGATTTATCCTTGGGATGAAACTTGGCTTTTTCAGATAATGGGAAGACGATTTTGGCAAAATTAGGGATAAATCTTCTGTAGTATCCTAACATCCCAAGGTATCTTCGTAGGGATGCTGAATCGCATGGTAGAGGAAAACTTGAGATGGATTCTTTCTTTTCATTGGGAGGACATAGGCCTTCTGAAGACACGGTGTAGCCGAGAAAATTGAGTGAAGATTGGTTAAATTCACATTTTTCTAAAGAGATTTTAAAACCATTTTCTTGGAGGAGTTTAAAAACTTGTTTCAGATGATTTTCATGTTCAGTTTTGGACGTAGAAAAAATGAGACAATCGTCTAAATAGGTAAACACGAAGGGAAGGTCTCTGAAGATAGAGTCCATTACTCTTTGAAATGTAGCTCCCGCGTTCTTTAAACCAAAAGGCATAGATAAAAATTCGAAGAGACCAAATGGAGTGATGACTGCTGTTTTCTCTATATCTTCTGGTCTAATGGGGATTTGGTGATAAGCCTTTTGAAGGTCAATCTTGGAGAATATGGTAGAGTTATGCAGGCGTTGAGATAGGCTCTGAATGTGTGGAATGGGATATCTATCCTGTTTTGTTATGCTGTTAAGGGCTCTGAAATCCCCACAAGGTCTCCATGTTCCAGGTGTTTTCTTAGGCACGAGGTGTAAAGGAGACGCCCATGCAGATTTACTTGGCCTCACTATTCCACTTTTTAGAAGAATGTCAAATTCAGCTTTTGCCGCCTTTAACTTGTCGTCAGGTAATCGGCGAGCTCTGGCAAAAACTGGGGTTGAATCACCAGTTTCTATGTAGTGTTTTGGTCCATTATTTTTAATTACTAGATTGTTGATGTCTATAGGTGAAATTAAGGACGGGAAATCTTGTAGGAGTGAAGTTATGTCTGTATTTTCACCTTGAAGTTGAGCGTGAAGAGATGGTACTTCCTCAGAGGTTATTTTCAATGGAGCTAGAAGAGTGGTATAAGTATCTTGCAATGTTCTTTGTCCACAGTCAATTAAGAGACCAAAATTGTGAAGAAATCCATTCCAATAATAGGCATAGTAATTTCTGCTACTATAAATGTCCAGGTAAATTCTCTTCTTAATTTTGGTATACTGATATTTGCTACAACTTCCCCATGACACTTTATGGGCGAGCCATTGGCTGCGGAACAAGTGACGTTTGAAGGGTGCAGCGTCATGTTAGAGACCATGTTAAATGGAAGGCTAGATATGCTGGCTCCGGTATCTAGTAAAAATTGGTGCATGGTGCCAAAAATCTGTACATCTATTGTTAACTGCGAAGTTGACACGGCACAAATATCAACTTGCTCTAGTAGTTTTCCGACGGAGTTGGGGATGCTGCTCTTGATGGAGGTCTAGAATTAGGTAAGATGTTTAGTCCCGTTTTGTTTGGCCATGTACACCATGGTTTACAGCTTTTAGAGCGTGGTCCATAATAAATGTGACCTCTACACACCATTGGGCGTTGATTTTCGTGGAATGGTGCCAGGCCAAAAGTAGTGGTTGGTCTTGATCTTGATGCGGCAGGGGCAATGGCGTTGGCAGTGGATGATACAGCCATGGCAGGAGCTTGTGGGCTTAATAACAAGATGTCATTAGCTAAATCTCCCAACTGTTGAAGTGTGAGAGTAGAATGGGCGGCTAAGGCTGTGCGAATGTGACTCGGTAGAGTTTTCAAAAATTGCACTCTGACCAAGTCCTCTCCTATATTTAATTTCTCTGCCTGCCGAATCATATCCTGTAGATATATAGATGGTTTGCCACTGTAGACCTTTTTGGAAGTAGATCATTATAAAGCTCCACCTTAGATTTTTCGTAAGTATTTATGACCGCCGTTTTGAAACGGTCATAATCTTCTGCATCAAGTTCGGCTTGGGATATTCTATCCAAAACTTCAGGTGGAATTTGCGACATAACATGAAAGTACTTAGTTCGTGAGGACCTTATGTTAGCGAGATGAAATTGTGCTTCCATGACACGAAACCATGTCGGGACTGAAGATTCCGAAAAAGTTGGTGGTTTAATTTTCATTGTTGAAATGGATTCTGCCTCTCTTTGATTGTTATCCTGTCCTTGACCGTCTGCCATCTTCGTGGTATCAAATTTTCAGCTCTAGGATCACCAATTATATAGTCGTCAGTTCTGGTTATATTATTATCAGTTATATGGTCACCACTCGATATGATATTCTATTATCTGGTATGACAACTATATAGCGACGGAGGATGATCAGCAATTCTGTAGAACTGGCTATAGGATGGGAATGCAATAATTATCGGTTATCTCTTTAACTTCACTACCTATAACCAGTATTTGGATGTTAAGCCGCCTTTTTGCGAGTAACGTTCGGGCTAAGGCTGCGTATGCAGCGGTGTCAGTCTGCGCGACTTCAGGATAAGCCGTCGACTGGTTCGTATGAAGTCCGGCTAAGGCAAAGGCGGTTGTAGGCTGATCTGCACGAGCTCGTTGGTAAATCGTTGGCTAAACAGGAGGCTGGGTGTTCTTCTGGCCAACCGTGGGACAATCTGGAAGGGACAGAGAGTATTTTATACTCTCTGTAATTATCTCTATGACAGGTAACCTCAGCGGTTACCTGCGAAATTATCTCTTTAGTAGTTAAACTACTTTTTAGGTGGTAGACGAACTGGAGAATCTCGGAGGTCAGGTGAAAGCACCATCCACCGACAGGAGAAACTCTTGAAGATCTTCCAAAGGGTTCTTGGTAACCCTGGGAAGGTTCCTAAGCCTCTT
>JABUQX010047965.1:37500-42500 GCA_015478945.1 Trachelipus rathkii
CAATTTAAAAATCCTTCAGTGTCAGGTTAGTTGTTAACCTTCTGTTCAGTTTCAAGCTTTCGCCGAGCAAAATTTTTGCCAGATCTTTAACCACCATGAAAATTTTGTTTTGTAAGACAAATTTGTCACTTATTTCCAAAACTGGTCAACTTCCCCACTCCACCCCGTGCCGAAGTTCATTTTTGCATGCGGAGGTGAGACAACCTCTGAAAAAGGTATGGAAGTACTAGAGCGAATTGTTCGACACATTTTCAGAATTAAAACAAAAAATAAACCGAGAGAAATATGCGAAAACTAACTAATTTTCATTATGAATTTAGTTAACGAAAATAACCAAATATGGACCCTTACTTGGGTGTATTGCTCCTTATTCTGCACGTGCCGATGACGAAACTTGAAGGCATGCCCAGAATCTGAAATATGCATACACTGGTGGAGTACATCTTGGATAATCACCACAGCACAGTTCGAAACCAAAAAGGTTCAAAATCAGGCTCTCTGGCCTGTTCAGTATGATGGACCTGCTCAAGGCCACATCCACTTATCCTCACATCAAGATCGATGCATGTGTGAGAAGGTGAGGCACAAGCTACTGGAAGGCATAATTGAAAAGATCTTTTTTTGTGAAAGATGTAAATCATCTGAGTAGTAAGGGTGCTGAGCTTTTAGTGCCAATTTTGAGAATTGTTTATCAGAAAAATAGGTAAAGTTATGGATAAAGGGCTAAATCTAAATGGTGGTGGGATTATTAAAACTGAGGTTAATATAGACTTGAATAAAGATGGGAACAATACAAGTAAGAGTATGTTGAATATCAAACACGTTTACACAATTGTGATAGAATTAGAAATAAAAAAGATGAACTGATTAGTTATATCAAGAGGAGAATGTGGACATTATTTGCTTTACCGAAGCATGGGAAATAAGGCATTTTATGGGGACTATTTTCAGGAATATGAAATAGATGGATATTCAATTTGCCTAAACCAGCATAGAGGAGGGAATGGTGAAGGCGTATCTATTTGTGTTAAAAGAAATATTCAATGTTTTAATGACTTACATAAAAAATAATCATGATGTTGAATCCTTGTGGGTAGATGTTCTTATACACAATAAATCGTACGTAATAGAAACATTTTGCAGACTTCTTGATCAGAACCAAGAATTAGATGTGGAAATGATAAAAGAAATCTAAATAACATGCCACAATAATGAGAAAGGTTTAGGCATAATGGGTGAATTTAATTTTCCTGACAATCAGTGAGATTACTTGTCTAAAACAGATCATAGAAATTCTGTATTTACAAATTGTATACTAGGCAACTTTTTGAGTCAGGTGGACCATGAACCTACAAGATATACCGCACTGCTAGATTTAATATTAACAAACTATGAAAGCATAGTGGATGAAATCAGAGTTGAGGAAAATTTGAGAATAAATGGCCATAATGTAATTAGATTTACCATGAATATGATATCTGCGTACAAACTGCAAGATCTTTGATTGCCGAAATGGCAATTGTAGCAAATTTTGAGACATACTTGATATAATTGACTGGAATAAGGAGTCTAAAGACGCAAATTATTTGTCAAGTGGGAACGTTTCAAGTAAATTTTGACAAATATTAAGTCGGTATGTTTTAAAGATAGATCCATAAGGGTGGAGAAGAGAAAACCTAGTTGATGAAATAGAAAAGCGTAGATGTTTTAAATAATTCAATGGTAGTAATAGGGAGGAATTTTTAGAAAATTATAGCAAATTAGAAACGAACTAACCAGTAAATAAGAAAGAAAAAGAGAGTGTGGCAGAAATTAATTTAGTAAGGAATAGTAATAAAGACCGAAAAAGTTTTTTAGCTTTTATATATTTAAAAGTAAGAATGAGACAATTGGTTCAATTAAAATTGGTGAGACTTTAGTAAGTTAGGATAAGAAACTGGTTAACATTTCCAATGCTTATTTTGCATCAGCGTTTACTGAGAAAGAATTGGATGATAGTTAAGACTAATAGTTCCGGTGCATGCAATAAACAGGCTACAGAATTTGAGTTTGAGGTGAAAGAATTTAAATTTTTTTCTGGACTACTTTAACCCAAGTAAAGTTGCTGGTCCTGATGGTACTGATGGTGGAATTCTAAATTAGGGTAGTAGTAAAAGCATTGTAAAAGCACTGCATTTGATTTTCAAACGATCTATAAAATTTGGTGAGGTACCAGAGAACTGGAAAACAGCATATGTAGTGAATATTTGTAAGAAAGGTAGTAAGGAAGATTTTGAAAATTATAAGCCAGTTAGTTTAACACCTCTGGTTGTAAATGTTTTAGAAGGTTACAGAAAGTTCAAATTGAGAAACATTTGGATAAAAACAAGATATTGCATGACTCCCAGCATGGTTTAAAAAGGGTAGATAATGTCAGACAAGCCTTTTAGAATTTATGGAATGCATTACCGACTTCATTGATCGAGGAGATCCAGTTAATGTTATATATTTAGACTTCAGCAAAGGCTTCGATAAGGTGTCACACATAAGTTTAATGCAAAACTTATCACAAGGTGGAGGGGTATGTGGTTGTATTAAAGAGTTGTTTTGGAATAGAAGGCAGTGTATACTGCTGAATGGCAATAAGTCATCATGGGAAATAGTGAAGAGTGGAATCCTACAAGGCTCAGCGCTTGGGTCACTATTGTTCCTTATATATATATATATAATATATATATTATATATATTTATTTACCATCCCCATGTATATATATATAATATATAATAATATAATATATATATATATATATATATATATATATATTATATTATATATATATATATTATATATATATATATAATATTATTTACCATCCCCCATGTAAGAAACTTTCGCCCTGTCAGTTTGGACCATCATCTTTCTTTTCTGGCCCCGAGACTCTTGATTCCTGAGCACTCCTAGAAAACATATTTCTTGGCGCAATGGTTTTCCGATGCTAGTCTTGAGTTACACTCAGGTAGTATTTCACCCCTTTCAATGAAGAGCTAGCATCTTCCATTTATCCTCAAACTCGTTTTCCCAGAGCTCTCCAGGAGATCGTGTTTCTAGGCGCGCATAAGATTTCAATGTTGGTCCAGGAGTTCTGCAAGCATAAAAGTAAAACATCAATTTTTTACTGTCACCCTAATATATATATATAATATAATATATATATATATAATATATATATATATATATATATATATATATATATATATATATATATATATATATATATATATATATATATATATATATATATATATATTTTTTATTTTTTTATATATATATATATATTAGCCCGTGTCGTCCTGGTGGCAAATGTTTGAAATTAAAGATGCACCTTTTCAATAATGTGATCGAAAATGTTCTATCTGTCTAAGAAAGTGTTCCCTTTTTTACATGAAAGTTAATGAAAATCGGTTAATGAAACGAAATATCTTACTAGTCATTTACAGTAATTTTTCAAACAATAGTTACTACAAAAATTACAAGCATAGTGTTCTATCGCCTTCAGTCTAATGTTGGTGCTGAAAAGTCCTGTTTTGATTCATATAATGGCATAAATTGCCTTGATTTTAATGCTGCACGAATGTATCCATCTCTTGCATCTGCTCCATGTACCATGCCAGATGCTTCAGTCACCAGTTTTACACATCTTTCCACTCCCTGTGAGTGGCATGGTATGGTGATATGATAAGGATGTTGCATAAAGTTATTAAGCTTTTCCTCAGACAGTTTTCGTGTCATAGATGGCTCGAACCTGCACTGATCTATAGGAGGCAGTAGGTCTTCAGTGTTTGAAAATTGTCAGCGATGCGCGGTGGATGAAATTCTCTGATATAATTTTGACTTTGACCTGGTTGTTGTCGTATTGCATTAATTGTATCGATAGCATCCTTTCTGTTTTTTTCATCATCTTCTGCCAACATTGCCAGTAGCATATTTTCTTGGTGAGCCCAGTAACCGTTTCTTTTAATGACAACTGACAGGCAATGCTATACTGACAATATATGTCTGGTGACAGCTGTCTTTGGATTTTGATCTGATGCAGCAAATGCTTTGGACCATCAGTGTATCTGCATTTTATTCGAAACCACGTTGGTGCATAGTAAACCACAACAAACTTCGCCAATGACTGCAATTCTCCAGTAGGTTGTGCTATTGCTATGTAGAGGTGATAAATTCTACTCGCAGTAGTAACCCACCTTGCCAATGACGTAATTCCAGGTTTTTCATGCATCAGATCCTCACTAACAGCACCAGTTCTTATAGCTGTTACAATTTTGTTGAGGTATCCCTGATCCCTACTAATATCGTCTATGTCAAACAGCAGGAAGTGGGTCACCTTCTGATATGTTTTGAAAGACGGCAAGTGGAAGGGTCTCACATATAGTTAGAGCTTTGCCAATAGGTCCCTTCCACTGAGTGGGACTTTCACTGGGACCTATGAGCTTTTTACACAAAACAACAACAAAAAACAAAAGTAAACCGACCCAATTCCTTACCTAACGCAATTGATTCAGGTGGCCTCAGACGTGGGATTTAAAGAGTGGAAGATTGTTTATTGCATGAAAAATAGATGAAAGGTAAGAGTTCCCCAAACCGATGGTGTTGGAAAGAAAGAGGCACAACAACGAGTGACCTTTGAGTCTCTAATATTCACACAATATCCACGAGAGAGTAAGGCACCTCTTGCGTTACGAGGGCAACGCAGTGGTGGAGGAATGCGAGAGGTCAATTCTTTCAAGCACCTGCCATTGTAATACCTATAGAAAAGAGATAGGAAGCCAATGTCACGTCGCAGAGAAAGGGGGTCAACGGAGTCAGAAAGTATGAGACAGTTTACAAGTCTCTTAGTCTTAACCTCAACCCTATCCAAAAGGTGGGTAGAATCGGATCCACCCCAAATGTGAGAGCAGTATTCCATACAGGGGTGAATAATATCCTTATATAACTGGAGTAACTTAGCAGAAGAAAA
>JABUQX010047965.1:47500-57992 GCA_015478945.1 Trachelipus rathkii
GCCGAAAGGAAATATCACCAAGCCCAGATAAAAAGCAAAAGATACAGAAACATATACGCAATTACCTCGTGTTAGCGAAATCATTTGCATGAACGTTCTTTTGGCTTGTAGCAGCGATGAAGAGTCTTGATCTACAGCAAGGTGTCAAAGAGACACTTAATCAAATGTATCGATAGAATATCATTAATGAGAAAAAGCTGGATCATATAAAGATCCACTGGTTTATGTGGCGTGATAATTGTAAAAGTTTTCACATCTTGCAGAAATCGCTCAGGGAATTCTTAGCATGCCCATCAACAAGTATAGCAAGTTTGCGTCTTTTATGTGCAGATCTCATTTACGACGAAAGAGAAGCAAACTCTCCCATGAAAGGGCTCAGAAACTTGTTTTTTTAAGCATTAATTATGAGAATTATTAATTTCAGCTATTAATATATAAAAACCTTTTATCCAAATGGTAGAGGCTTGGTAAAGAAATTTTGGGTTGGTCAAAAGAGTTTTGGTGCATACAGCATCCTGCACTCTGGTAACACGGGATATATATATATATCTATATATGATATATATATTATATATTATATATATATATTATATATTTTATTATATATATATATATATATATTAATATATAATATATATATATATAATGAGTACCTGTTGCTAAAACTCTAAAAAACTTAACTATCCGCTATCCGCATCCGCAATCCGCGGATAGTAATTTTAACTATCCGCATCCGCATCGCGGATACGTGCGGATGCGGGTATCCGCTACACCTCTAATATATAAATTATATTATAATATATATATATATTAATATATATATATATATATTATATAATATATATATATATATATATATTATATATATATAATTACATATATATATATATATATATATATATATATAAATATAATATATAATATATATAAGCTCATGTCGAATCTGTCCAGAAGACTGAAGTCTATCTTTTCATGTTAACGTTATCGAACACAAAATGTAGAACGGCGCGCGCATAATGAGAAGAGTTTGAACTTTTTTCCAATATGTATTTAACATAACTTTTAAAAATAGGCTGTTTGTTGTTTATTGAAAAGATGGAAAGTGATATATATTATTATTATATAATATAAGTTTGCGCTGACGATAATATAAGTTTTGTTACGTTAAGTAAGGTTTTTTTAAGTTACGTTAGGTAGACAAAAATTTAACTTTTTTTTTAAAATATTTTAAAAGTGTGAATCTTTTTTATTAACAATATTAATTTTTTTTTTACTTTACTACATTTTCATTTTGATTTTTTTCAAATGTGTTCGAATCCCATGTAATCGATATGCATATGGATATGAACACAGATATCTGTACAAAATATTATACTATATATATACTAATTATATATATATAATATATATATAGTATAATATATAATATATAATTATTATATATATATATTATATATATATATATATATATATAGGTAATTATAGCAGTTTCTAAAATCAACCTATTCGTTGCGTTTGCCTGTATACACAAATTGAGTCACTTTGTAGGCACCTACTTAAGTCACTATATAGGCTTGAGTTACCAATATATATATATATTACTATATATATATATATATATATATATATATTATATATATATATATATATATATATATATTATATATTTATATGATATATTTTAGATATTTACTATAAGTATATTATTTATATATATATATATATACTATAATTATTATTATATATATATATAATATATATAATATATATAATATTAATATATATATTTTAATATTATATATATATATTTATATTATAATATTAATATATATATATGTTTGCCTGATATAATATATAGTATATTATATATATATATATATATATACTAATAAGTATATATTATATATAATATATATATATATATTATAAATATTATATATAATATATATATATATGTATATAAGTGTATATATATATATAACTATTAATATATATATATATATATATATATATATATATTATATATTATAGATATATATATATGATATATATAAGTATATATATATATATTATATATATATATATAATATATATTATATTAGTATATATATATATATATATATATTATATATTTTTAAAATTGGTTTCAAATGTAACATATATTTTTTTTACTTTAATAACTTTGTTATGGAACTTTTATCGTTTACATTACGATTTGATGAGGTGATAGAGTGAATATTTACAATGTCCGTAATATTTTAATAGAGCGAATAATTTCGAAATAGTTTGACGTAACGATTTCACTCTCTCTTCTCTCTCCTCTCTCTCTCTAATATAATATATATATATTATATATATACTATAATATATATTATATTATATTATTATATACTATATATCTATAATAATATATTTATATTATATATATATATATATGTATACTACTTATATATTTTCTACACTGAACTTATTTTATTATCTGTATTATTAAATATGCAATATCTTGTACCTTAGGTTTCCTTGTTCTGCAACGTGAATCAATCTAGATTTGGTTTAATTGCTGTGCAACGTGAGTCCGTATAGGTTTAGGGTTTTCATTGCTCGCACACTTGAGTCCTTCGTATAGGGTTATGGATTGATGCTCTGCAAGCGTGAGTCCGTATGGTTAGGTGGCATTGCTCCTGCACGTGAGTTCCGTATCACCGTAAGGTTACTTTCAACTCGTATTCCCTTTATAAGTTTAGGTTATGATATAATTGTGTGGTTAGCGATAAGACACAGATTTATATATATTCAGTGATGCACCGAGAGTATTTGCCGGAGGTCCGAGAGTCCGGAGGCCGGGAGATGAAAATTCTAATTCGGCCTGGAGGCCGAAGTCCTCCGGCCGGAGAATGTAAGAATATTCATTTATACTTAACCATTTTATTATATTTAATATATTAATAATTCTAATTATATATAAATATATACTTATATATATTTATTATATATATTTAAATATATATATAGTATAATTTTATTATATATATATATTATATATATTATAAATATTATAATTATATATATATTATTAATATATAGAATGGATTGACTGCCTAAGCATGCAATTTATCATGCACATCTTCCTCGTCGTGATCGTAAGTAGTAACTACAGAGAAGTTACTCTCCTAGAAGAGGGGTAACCCGTGAGGTTGTGAACTACTTTGCGCTATCTGGGAATACATTACTATCAATGAGGAAACCCAAAGAAAGGTTCAAAAATATAGTACAAAACCCTTTACTGGACTATCTTTGGAGAGAACACTAAACGCATATATTTATGAAGATAAAGAAAATACTCTTGATCTTCAGAAGGAAGTGGCGAAAAAAGAACATGATATCACAGACTGGCGATTGTGAAATCATGTCCATCATACATCAACTTTTTTCCTACCTCTTCTCATCTTTTATAAAAAAAAGAAATTTTTTTTTTTCCCTTTTTTGCAACACCCTACACTGTTTGAAATAACTGATAAAACAAAGATTTAGGAAATTAATGATAGAAAAGCACATAAATTCATTTCAAAATTGGGAATTGATTGATGTGGACAATCTGCCATTTTCTTTTTTTTTTTTGAAGACATTGGATTTAAGAGATTATATAAATAGTATGTTCAGCATATACAATATATCCATTCATAGGAGGTACTTTTCAGAATTGAGATATCCAAACCATATAAAAACGGTAAAGAAACAAAACTAGACACTTCAGCTGCAAGTATAATTCAACAGCAAATATCATTAACATCAGAGATTTGCTACTTTGCTCATATAACAATGAAGCTTTCATAAGTATGCTCAGTGCATTGGATTGATAAATATTTTCAAAGAAGAGTGGAACATTACAAATCAGTAGTTTTAGTGTGTTTCTCATTCAGCAGAAATATATGTCTAAAAAGTGAGGAAACACTTAAGAGCTGGGATTTTAAAAAAGAAAATATTCATGTTGTCTTCTAAGATAACGCACGCAAACATTCAATAATGTAATGAGAGCGACAGCTGTTTATAATGAGACTTTTTTTTCATTCCCTTACAGCTAGTAATCTTAAATTGATCTTCTCTCGAAAAATCCAATTAAAATATTTAATTCTTTATGTAGGAAAATTGTAGGTCATTGTTCAGTTGATCACCGAATTGCTACATACTAAGATTACGGATAATTCAAATATCTAAATTTGGCCAATACAGCAAGCTTATTCCAAGATGTGGAAACAAAGGATGGAAATTCGTCATTATATGCTGAAAGGATCATAAGAGTCAAAGATTGCAAATTATTATATATTCTTAAAATTCGAAAAACAATCTAGATATCTTAAATGCAAATAACTGGAAGCTAATGGAGAATATAATTAGATTGCTTCAACCATTTGAAGAATTAACTCAAAAGTGCGAGTGAATGATGATGTAGATTTATCTTTGGTAATACCTGCAGTTAATGCATTGCAAAAAATATTTTAGCATAAACTTGGAAGGATAGCGGTGTAAAACTATGAAAGATGACTTTTAAATTCTGTTTACATGAATCGTTTGGTACCATTAAAGATGAAGAAACTTAATGTTACTTGCAATTCAGTTCTAAATCCGCGATAAACAAATACAGCTCCTCTTTGATATTCATTGATCAGATAAACAAAGATATTATGCTCAAAGAGAAAGTAAAAACTTTTATAAAAGCTAAAGAAAATATTACATTACACGGCGCATCTGATGAACAAAATTATCAAAATCTCCAAAGCCAACAACTGACCCACTATGAAGATTGAAAATGAACCGGCAGATATTGATAAGGAAGACAACTTACAATTTTCTGCAAGTGCTTGAATGCCATGCTACAAGGAAAATCGTTAGAAGAAATGAAAGATATTTCAAATAAAATCAAACAGATTGGACTGCATCACAGAGGAGAAAAAAGTTAAAATGCAACGGTAAGCAGCAGTGAGAGAAACAACATGAATTAGAAAATACTATTCAAATACTACTGTGGATAAATATTTTGCGGCACCACTTATGGAACGAAAATCGGATGCTGATCCATTGTTATGGTGAAAGAAAGAAAGCTCTTTATCCTGATTGCATCTTACCTGAATTAGCTAGGAAATAATCATCTCTGCTCCACTTCAAGTGTATTTAGCGTGAGAATATTTAGCCAAGCAGGAAATATTTCTACAAAGTAAAAGGAATCGTCTTTCTCCAACACCAGCTGATCAGCTCCTGTTTCTTCATCATATCTTAAAGTGCTTTGATTTTAATATGAGAAGGTACCATAAATAAGCTAATGCATACCTAGTTAACTTTCCTATTCATCTGACTTTGCGCTTAACCAATTAATATTAACTTTCTCAAAAAATTCTATTGTGAAACTCTATAAAAGTATTGATAACAGCTGGTACATGCACTATAATATTATATATTAATTAATATATATATATATATATTATATTTTTATATATATATATAATATATATATATCATATATAGTATATATAATATTATCATATATATAATATAATATGATATATATTATATATAAATATATATAAATATAATATATAATAATAATATATATATATATATATATAGTATATATAATTATTATACTATATATTATATATCATATATATATATTATATATATATATTATATATATATATATATATATTAATATATATATTATATTATATTATATATTATATATATATATATAATATATATATATATATTAAATTATGTATTATATATATATATATATATATAATATATTATTATATAATATTTATATATATTATATAATTATTATATATATATATAAAATGTATTATATATATTATATGTATGTATATATATATAATATATATATATATATATATTATATTATATTTATAATATATATATATATATAATATATATTATATATATATAATACTATATATATATATATATATATATATATATATTATATAGTTTCAAATGTTAGTTTGTGTTAAAACTTAAAAGCTCTTTATAATTTAAAGATTAAGGATATATATCATAATTTTTTAGTCTTTTGGTCAGATATGATGGCATGTAGTTTTAAAAGTTCTTTTTACCAATTCATTTACCTATTTCTGTATTGTATTTTTAAAGCTAGTTTAACAAAAGTGTATTTTTTGTTAGGGGTTATCATTTTGGATATCAAACCCTTTAAGTTGTTTATCAAAATAATTAGTCAATTTGGTAAATGGTGTAATATAGGTCTAATGATATTATTTAATAATAATTATATAATTTATAATATTAGTTATTAGTTTGATTTAATATTATCACTAAAACAAAAAATATTAAAATAATTTTTTTACACTATGTATGAATCAGTTCTTCAAAATAAATTTATTTCATTAATTGTCTCATTATCACTTTCAATGAATTATAACTATTTTAATTTTCAAAACTACCTTTTAAAAATATAGGTCTCCGGCCGGAGAAAGCCGGAGACTAGTGGTCTCCGGCCGGAGCCGGAGATCTTCAAAAAGGCCGGAACTGCAAAGCCGGAGCCGGAGCCGGAGATCCGGTGCATCCCTATAATATAATATATATATATATATATATATATATATATTATATATATTATAATATATATATATTTATATATATATATAATATTATATATATTATATATATATATATATATAAGTAAATATATATATAATATTATATATAATAATATATATATAATGTAGCACTCCATATAACTTTTGTAAAATTTTAATTTATGTTCGTACTTATGCTAAGATTTGCGCGAGCAAAATTTTAGCATAAGTCGAAGTGAAATAATATATAAACCCATTCTGTGAGATACTCATGAGTCAGATTAAATTAATACTCAAGATACTCTCTCCAGAACTCCTCCAAACTTAAAAACGCAGCTTCTCGGCCAAGAGAGGTAATTCCCAAGGAGGGGCCTGCGACCTCGAAAATCGAATCACAAATTCTTCGCTAAATGAAGAATCGAGGCAAGGGTCGTAAACCGCGCTGGAAGTCCGTGACTACCAATTCGCATACGAAGAGAGAGTATCTCACAGAAGGGAATTTTATTACATCATTACTTTCATTGAATATCTTTACTATCTGTTAAATAAAATCATCGTTTGAAATATGGATTTTTAAATTTACCATCATCTTATATAGGGAGCTTGCTCTAAAAGAATTCACCACTTAGCTAGACTCCCTTTATAAATTGGTGAACCCGGAGTAGAACACCCCAGAACTTCATCAACGCTCTGAAAACACAAAAATGAAGCCAAAAGAAAAAACTAAAATAATACTAAATTTCCCAATCAGAACACTGAGAAAATGACTCAAGAAAACGAACATTATCGATACTAACTTACTTCAATTTTCAATTTCTAATTTTGGATTATAGTCTTCCTTTTTCACAACTATAACAGTTCGAGGATTCATCGTGAGAAAGCAAACTTCCTTTTCGGCATGGATTTCTTTCAACATTCAAGTTTATGGGCAGAAACTCATTTTTTGAATTCCACTACGACTTCTGTTCCTTCTTCGAATTCTAAATGTTCGTGACGTCCTTTTTAAATGTATGAAGAAATTTTTCAAATAAGGAAACCTAAATTTCAAGTAACTTCGCCTCTACATATGTTACTTCCTTTTACGGTATGGATTTCCTTCATCATTTTAAGTTTGGATTATGGGCAGAAATTTATTTTTTGGATTCCACTACGAACTTTTGATTCCTTTTCGAATTCTAAATGGTTCTGTGACCGCTCCCTTTTATGTATGAAGGAATTTTTCAAATAAAGGACCTACATTTCAAGCAACTTCGTCTCTACATATGTCAAGCAATGTTTCTCTCGTAACTACAGCTTTGAAAACTATTTACGTGCGCATTGATCAAATCATGGATACATCAGAAACGCCTTATATTGGACCTTCCATTGGATTCAACGGTTCGATCGATGTGGCCTATTTAACTTGTGAATAACTCAATTGTTCAATATCAATAATTATGTATAAAATTTTTTGTATTTTTTATGCATTAAATTGTTCGTATGTTTGTTTATATCTAACGATATAACCAAATATGATTGTGTTTATAAATGCACCTTTTATTTCTGTATATATAAATTATTGAATTTTTATGTATTCAAATATTTGTTATAATATGTTTAGATCTTCGGATGTAACCAATTATGCTTGTATATCAAATTATTATTTTAACATTTCATGATTCTATTTTTGCTCAAAGTTTGTATGTTTACATTAATGTCTTTCGGAACATAATTAGATATGTTTTCATTTGAAAGTTTTTATGTATGTATTTTACTTATTCTTTTTACCTCATTTAAATGTTTTATATATGTTTGTGTGCAATGTTAAATGCCCACAAATATGTTTACATTTGAATGAAGGTAGTTTTTAATCTTGTTATATTATTATAACATACTTTCTTACTCCGTGTTTAGGGCGGGAAGTAATGTAGCACTCCCACTTATAACTTTGTAAAAATTTTATTTATGTTCGTACTTATGCTAGGATTTGCGCGAGCAAAAATTTTAGCATAAGTCGAAATGAAATAATATTAAAACCCGTCCTGTTGAGATAATACTGAGACAAATAAAATTAACAATAAGAATCAGAAGAATAAATTCACTCAAGATACTCTCTAAAGAAATCCTCCCGCAAGAGAGGTAAATTTCAAATACAAGGGTTGCCGACTCTGAATACACACAAAATTATAGCTAAAAACGAAAATATCAGCAGTAAGGGAGGCAAACGCGGCTGGAAAGCTCTGTGACTATCAATTCGCCCTACGAAGAGAGAGTACTCGACAGAAGGGACTTTTGTTACTTCTTTTACTTTCATTGAACATCTTTACATTTGTTAAAATAAAACCCTCATTCAAAATATGGATTTTAAATTAACATCATCTTAATAAGGGTGGCTTGCTCAAAAAAGAAGCACAATCTAGCAAGTCGTACTATATATATTTATACTATATATTATATATATATATATATTATATATATATATATATTAATAATATATATATATATATAATATACTATATATATATAATATATATATATTCCTCTCAATTTCGTCCATATGTTTGTGTTCCGAACCGAGTCAGTTTGAGTCGCGTGCGACTCACGCACGTGACTCAGGCAAGAGACTTGGTTTGTTTGCAAACACAAACGAAAGAAAGGTGATTTAAAAGTGCAATTTCCCATATATATATATATATATATATTTATATATATATATATATATTATATATATATATATATATATATATATATATATATATATATATATATATAATATATATATATATATATAAGTAGTAATAGAAGGAGTTCGTAGAACCCCAAGGTCACGACGCTCTCTGAGAGTCCTTATCTGGCGGCGCGTTTGATCCGCTGCGTTTGCTGATATCTTATCTCGTAATTATCATTTTTATTTATTTTTATTTTTTTTTATTTTTATTTATTTATTTATTATTATTTATTATTATTATTATTATTATTTATTATTTAATTAATTATTATTATTATTATTATTATTATTATTATTATTATTATTATTATTATTATTTTATTTATTTTCATTTTATGATTATGTTAATATTATTTATTATATTTTATTTATTTATTTATTTTTATTTTTATTTATTATTATTATTATTATTATTATTATTATTATTATTATTATTATTATTATTATTATTATTATTATTATTATTATTATTATTATTATTATTATTATTTATTATTATTATTATTATCTATCCGGGTTAGGCTTATCGTATCGCTGTAAAATTTGGTGGCGCGCTAGGTGGTGACGTAACCTCGTCGTAGACGATTTTACGTCCCGATATCGGAGGCGCTGCCCTAAAATATGAAATGATCGTAAAAGGCTGAAAATTGGCGAAAAGGAACTCGGGCCGGCGCCGGACCCGGGTCGATTCGGCTCGGAGCCACGCACCGGTGACTTGGCTCCGGTGCGGTGCCGAGTTAGTAAATATTTAGATAATAATACAGTATTGGTGTCTTTATATATATGCAGGCTCCGGTGCGGTGCTAAGTAAATAAATATTCGTTTAGTCCCATATTGGTGTCAAAATATATGTTTATAAGGTCGTAGAACTCGAATTTGAGGGTTGTATGCTCGTAAAGGTGCTTGGGACCCCAGGAGGGGTGGGGTCCCCCAGAAGAAATGCACGAATGCAAACAGAGAAGATGAGGAAAGGAAAAATGGGGGGAAGAAGGAAGAAGGAAGGATGGAGGAGGAAAGGAGAAAGGATGAAAGAAGGAGACTGAGAAGGAGACAGAGTTGGTACCGACACCTGTGCTGGAGCCGGTGCGGTGCTGAGTTAGTTAACATTCGTTTGCTATTTTATTTTATGTTTCATTTTACATTTAATTTTTGTTTTCAATTTAATTTTTTTTAAATT
>JABUQX010047966.1:0-10000 GCA_015478945.1 Trachelipus rathkii
ATATATTATATTATTATTATTATTATTATTATTATATTATTATTATTATTATTATTGTTATATTATTATTATTATTACATATTATATATTATATTATAATGTATATATATAAATATTATTGATATTATTATATATTACATATTATTATTATTATTATTATATATATACATATATTATATTAGTTATTATTATATATTATTATATTATTATTATTATATTATCTATATATATATATATTATATTATTATTATTATTGGTTATTATAATATTATTACATTATTATTGTTATTACATACATATTATTATTATTAGTTACATATTACATTATTAATATTAATATTATATTACACGGCATATTATATATATATATATATGCTATTATTATTATATATATATGATATATTATTATTATTATTATTATTATTATTACATATTATTATTATTATTATATTATTATTATTATATATTATACATATATATTATTATATTATTAGTTATTATTATATTATTTCCATATATTATATTATTATTATTATTATTATTATATTATATATTATATATATATTATTATTATTATTATTATTATTATTACATATATATATATATTATTATAGTTATATTAACCGTATACTATATATATATATTATACATATTATTATTATTAATATTATTATTAGTTATATTATTATTATTATTATTATTATTATACATATATTATATTATATAAACATATACCGCATATTATTATTATTAGTTATTATTATTGTATTATAGATATATATATTATTATTATTATTATTACATATTACATATTATTATTATATATATTTATATATATTATGATATATATGTATTATTATATATATATATATATATATTATATATATATATATGTTATTATTATATATATTAATATTATTACCGTATATATATACTATTATTATTATTATTATTAATATTATTATTATTATTATTATTGTTATATTACTATTTTATTACATTATTACATATTACTTATTATTATTATTATTATTATTGTTGTTATTATTATGATATATATATATTATTATATTATTATTATATATATAAACATGTTATTACCATATATTATTGTTATAACATATTATTATTATATATTATTATATATATATATATTATATATATATATATATATATATTATTATTATTATTATTAATACATAAATATTATTATTATTGGTTACATAATATTATTATTATATATATAATATTAAGAAAGAAGATATATTATTATTATTATTATTGCTATTACATATATACATACATTATTATTAATATTATTATTACACTGGCTACAATTCATATTACATATACATACATACATACATGGTACAGCCTGTTGAGCATATATTATATTATTATTAGTTATTACATATATATATATTATTAGCATATACCGCATATATACATATATATGTTATATATATTATTATTATATATATATATATATTATTATTATTATTATTATATTATATTATTGACCTATATTATTACATGTTATTATTATTATTATTAATATAGATATTATTTAAAGATATTATTATATATATATATTATTATTATATATATATTAATATTATAGATATTATTATATTATTATATACATATTGTTATATATTATATCATTATTATTATTATACATGTATATTATTATTATTATATTAACCCATGTGTGCATATTATACATACATACATACATACATAGATATATGTTATGTTATGGGGATGAGAAGAAAGATATTATTATTATTATATTATTATATTATTATTATTGCTATTATTATTATTATTATTATTATTATTATTATTATATTACATTATTACATATATATTATTATTATTATTATTATTATACCGTATATATATTATTATTTATAAGGCATATTATTATTATTATTACATACATATATAATGTATATATATATATTAGTATTGTTATTACATATACATATATATATATATTATTACATTGATGATACATACATATATACATAAACATTACATTATTACATTATTAGCTACATATTATTATTGATATTGTTATTATATATATATATATTATTATTACATATTATTATTACATACATATATAATTAGTTATTATTAATTATTATATTATAGATATTATTATTACATATACATATATATTATAAAGATATATATATACATATATATATATATTATTATTACTATATATTAACATATTATTATTATTATTATTACACATATTAATAATATATATATAATATTCTTTTTATATATATTATATATATATATATATACATATATATATTATTATTATTATTATATATTATATATTATATATTATATACTATTATATATTATATGTTATTATACATATACATATTACATATCTATATTATTATATATTATTATTCATATTATTATACATATTACATATTATTATTACATATACAATCTGCATATATATATTGGTAAGAAGATGTTATTATTATTATTATTATATTATTATTACATATACATATTATTAATGATATTATTGTTATTGTTATAATACATACAAGGTTACCCATATTATTGGCTGAAGGCTGCTGCTACTCCATATGCTGCGCTGATTATTGGTATATTGTTATGCTGCTAGATATTATTACATTACATATTATTACATATTATATATATTATGCATATTACTTATTGTTTAACTTTATTGGGCTACATATACATATGTTATTATATATATTATTATTATTATTAAGCAATATATACATACATATATATTATTATATATATATTATTATTATATATATTATACATATATATATTATATATATATATTATATTATTACATATTATATTATTATATTATTGTTATTATTGTTATTATATTATTATTACATATATTATAAACATTACATATTATTATTATTATATATACAAAACATATATATATATTATTATTACATATATTATATTACATATTATATTATAGGAAATCATATGATATTGGCTATTACATATATATATTATTATTGTTGTTATTAATATTAATATGGTTATATATTATTATTATTATATATAAGATTTATTTGTTTATTATTACATATTATTATTACTATATATTATTGTATGGTTTTAAAATGGTTATTATTGTTGATATTACATACATATACACATTTCCAGATTGTATATGTATATGCATATTATATACATATATAAGTTACATATTAAAGAAAAAGAATATCAGTGATGTTCATGTTATTACATTATTATTATTATGTTATATACATATATATTATATTATTATATTATTATTATTATTATACTTATTTATTATTATTATTGGTTATTATTGCTATTATTATATATTATATTATTATTATATTATACATACATATTATTACTATTATATTATTACTATTACATAATATTAAATATATATTATATATTACATATATTATTATATTATACATACATATACATGCATTAATATTGATTATTATTATATATTATTATTATATATTATATATTATTATATTATATTATTATTATTATTATTATTATTATTATTAATATATCTATATTATTATTATTATACATATTATTATATTAATTATATTACATATAAGTTATTTTTATGTTGATATTATTATTATTATTATTATTTATTATTATTATTATGTTGAGAAGATACATATTATTATTATTATTATTATATTTATATGCCATTATTATTATTATTAATATTATATATATATTGTATACATACACATACATATACCTGTATAACACTAATACCCATGTGTTCAGGTCCTAAAACATTAATATCATGTTAGATATTATTATTATATATATATATATATATATATATATATATGTATAGATATATATATATAGTAGTATATACTTCGTTATATCTACATGTTTTGAGTTTATATATATATATACGTGTATGTATATATATATATATATATATATATATAAACTCAATAATAAGTACAAATAACAGTTGCATTACCTGCATAACAAAGAGTTGAACTGTTAGATCTTCTCCCGTTAAGCACGTGATTCTCAAAGAGGTCGAATGCTGCTCAGACAAAGAACAATGTGGACTTTGGTCAGTGGAATCTGAATTTTAATTAGGAAAACCCTTTCATCTTAAAATCCCCTCCTCTTACATTCTTTGATAAATCAGGAAGTTGTTTGCAAGATAATTTTCCTTGAATTTTAAGTGAGGTAATATACGAGTGTATATATATATATATATATATATATATATATATATATATATATATATATATATTTTTATTTATATATATATAAATATATAAATATAAATAACATATATAGTTATAAGAAGATAAAGTATATATATATATATTATTATTATTATTATATATATATATATATATAATATATATATACTATATATATATATATATATATATATTTCTATATTAATTTTTAATATGTATTAAATAAACTAACTTAAATTTATTCATTATATATGATAGTGAGTTATAAACATAGTGTATCATTCATAAATTATTGACGAGTTTGTTTACTTGATTTGGACGGAATTTAATTTTGAAGAATCAGAAGATAAACAAGTTTAAGTAAATATTTTCAATATGAAAACAACTTACTTTAAAAAAACACGTATAGTAAAACTCAAAAAAATAAGAAAGAAAAAAAAATATCATGGTTTTTAAAAAAGATAATAAAAAGTAATTAACGTAGATACAAATTTAGAAAGAGAAAAAGAAAAAGAATGAGAAAAAGAAAAAGACAAAACATAAGATCAAGTTGACAGAGTTAAAGAGATAACGAGGCTTATCTTTTTTTGTTCGGAAGAAAAACTACTGGGAAAGTACATCTTAACACACACGTGAGAACTCTTTTCTATATATTTACGGGGTTACTACACGAGATCTGATAATTATTTTTCAACCATAAGACAGGCTTTACTATATTTTATAACATAAGGGCTTTAAATACACTTAGATTCTTAAATATATATATCATATATTACCGATTTTAGTTATTAGTATATATATATTATATATTATTATTATTATATATATATTATTAAGGTTATATATATATATATACAGCATATATTATTATTATTATTATATTATATTACATGCATATATATTATTAGTTATTATATACGTATTATACAGCATATATTATTATATTGTTGCTAATATATATATGCCATACACTGGGTTGGGAGCATATATATTATAATATAAACCATCTTTGCAATACATATTATCAACACATATATATATATTATTATTATTACATATTATTATTATTACATATTACATATTATTATTATATTATTACATATTATTATTATTACATAATTATATTTAAATGTGCATATTATTATTATTATTATTATTATTATTGTTGAAGATATATATATTATTATTTATATATATTATATATATTATACATATTACATATATTATTACATATACAGATGTATATATTAGAATACATACATATTATGTTATTATTATTATTATATTGATATTATTATTATATTACATATATGTATACATATATATATTATTATTATTATAAGAGCATATACATATATTGATAAACATAAATTCATGGTTATCGTTGGTTATATATATTATTATATACATATTATTATTATTATATACATATTATTATTATTACATATGCTATTATTATTGTTATATACATATATTATTATATATATATTATATATATATATATTATTACATATTATTATTATTATTATTATATGATAATGTATATATATATATATATTATATTATTATATATATTAATATTATTATTATTATTATTATTATTATTATTATTATTATTATTATTATTATTATTATTATATATACATACATTATTATTGGTTATTATTATTACATACATATTATTATATATATATAGTTATATATAGTTATATATAGTTATATATAGTTATATATAGTTATATATATATATATATATATATATATATATATATATATATATATATATATATATATATATATATATATATATATATTACAGTTTTCATAAAATTCGACTACACAGATTCGATGTTTGTGGAACTTTTTAACGATCATATTTATAACAAATAGTCAAACACCGCAAATGAAATGTAAATAGGTTGTGTTTTTGCCGTTAATCGTGCTTGGCTTGCAACATACGAAATATTTTGCATTGCTTATTTGTTGAAACATCAAAGAATGAATTAGTCTTAAAATGTTAGTAGAAAATTTCGACGTAAAATCGTATGTTTTCTAATACCTTTCGCATAGGCAAAAGATTCTTAAGCTACTACTACTACTACTACTACTACTACTACTACTACTACTACTACTACTATACTGGTATACCTTACCTGCTGCCACTAAAGTTGTTATGCAAGGTTTGACTTGTTCACCGATGATGTTAGTCGCCAGACACGAAAGCTCCACCTTCTTCGTTTCCATTGGCATCCGAAAATGAACAAACGACTTTTGCCCAACAACTTTAAACTTAAAAAGTATAAAATAATAATTAGTTTTGAACGAAATAATTGATAAGTCTGAGGCTTGTCTCACATTATCTACTATTTTGTATGAGACCTATTCGGATTTCTAATAATTGCAATATATATATAGCATATATTATATATATATATATATATATATATATATATATATATTACACTTATATATATATTATATATATATATATATATATAGATGTAAATACTGCGCAATTAAACCGCAGTTCAATTTGTTTAGATACAATCTTTCGCTGGGCCAGGAGTTGATCGTAAGTCCTCGCGAACGGTAAAGCGCCGCGTGTACCAATTGTGACCACGACAAGCCAAAAGATACGCGACTTAAACCCTATGAAAGAGTGCTCTATTCAATAGGAATAAGGACCGCCTATGGCCGGACAGATACCTCAGCCACGCATCTCCGCTTGCACTCGGGTTTAATTGCAGTATTTACATCTATACAAATTATACTCCGATCTAGAGTGGTCTCCTTACATTGGTCCTGTGTTACCTTTGACCCGAGTGCAAGCGGAGATGCGTGGCTGAGGTATCTGTCCTGACATAAGGCGGTCCTTATTCCTATTGAATAGAGCACTCTTTCATAGGTTTAAGTCGCGTATCTTTTTAGCTTTATCGTGGTCGCAGTGGTAACACGTTTGGCAATACCGTTCACGAGGGCCCGATCTAACTCTGAAAGTGAAGAATCACTGGCGAGTTATTTTATATATATATATATATATATATATATATATATATATAAATTATATATATATATATATATATATATATATATATATATATATATATATATATATATATATATATATATATATTATTGTTCCACAAATTTAAAAATAGAATCATTTTTTTTCGTAATTTGGGGGATTCTGAACATTTATAAGCAAAGTTTCATACAAAATTGTTGCTAGTGTAATGTGGGTCTTTAAGTTAAAATCAACATTGGTCGAATTTTTTATTTATTTTAATATATATATATAAGTTATACATATATATATATATAGCAGAAAGATAATACATATATATATATTATTAGTTATTATTATTAATATTATTACATATATATTATTATTAGTATTATTATTATTATTATTATTATTATTATATATTATTCTTATTATTATTTTATCTTATTATTGTAAATTATACATATTATTATTATTATTATTATATATTATTATTATATTATATATGATATACATATATACATATTATTTATTATTATTATTATACACATATTATTATTACACACTATCACTATAATATCTACATTAACCGATACTATAAGTACATTTACATACCAGCATTGTAAGTGTATATCCTTTTTTATTTCATTGTCACACGGTACATTTATGCCATATATACATATATATATATATATATATATATATATATATATATATATATATATATATAGTTTATATATAGTATATATATATATATATATATATATATATATATATATATATTCAATTTCTATATTTGTGAATTTTAAATTACTATTGAAGAGAAACTTATCTAAGAATCGATTTAATGACCTTCACTAGTTCAAATAATAAAATATTAATAGAATAATACAATAAAATAATTTTAAAAAACATATGCTTCTAGTAATTAATTCTTGGATAATTAATTTTATTAATTATTATTAATTTAATTAATTTTTATTAGTTTTTTTTTTTGTAATATTTAAAATTAAATAATATAACTCACGTTTTACTGTTTAATTAATTTTCTGAAAATTGAACAAATTGTAATATAAATTATTAATCTACTTTATTTAAAAATAATTATTTCTTTATAAAAATGTTAAAATTAATTTTTATATTATTAAAGTTCTTAATTAAACAATTTTATCAAGGGTTAGCTTGATAAAACATTCTGTATATAATATATATATATATATATGCAGTAAATATAGATTTATATATAAAAAAAATTGTATATTATTATATATATATATATATATATATATATATATATATATATATATATATATATATTATTATTATATTACATATATATATACATATATTTGTTTTTATATATTGAGTTATTGATATATTAGATATATATTATTATATATATATATTATTATTAAGATTTTAAATTTATTATTATTAGTTATAGTTATTATTATTACATATATATACATATTATTATACATATATACATATCTATCTTTATACATATTACATACTTTTCACAATCATCACCACCACTCCAAAGATATATTACTACATTATATTATTATTATATTATATATATTAGGTTATTATTATTATTATATTATTATTATTATTATATTATATTATATTATATATATAAAGTTATGTATTATTATTATTATATATTATATTATTATATATATATATATATATTTCCATATTACATACATATCTTTCATAAGGTACCAAATCAATCATATTATTATTATATATTATATATTATAAAGTTATGTTATATTATTATTATTACATATATATTATTACATATTGTTATTATTATTATTATTATATTATTATTAATATTACATATATATATCTAATATATACTGTATATTAAAGGATATATATACATAGTCAATATATATATATTATTTATATATATATATATATATATATATATATATATATATATATATATATATATATATATATATATATATATATATATATATATATATTTGCACATAGAGGGTTTTGTGGTTGTGTGTATGCGTGAGTGAGTATCTAATTCATAATACCTGAACTCTAGCAAATTAAATCATGCAATACTAGTAAACGTTAAACACCTTAAATAATTTTTAATGAAAGCGGAAAAATAGATAATTATTTTATTCTTTTCTAGTAATCGATTGAGCATAACGGTCAAGTCTGGGGTGAAAGTGTTTGGCAGAGAAAGAGTAAAAAACTATTTAAAAAGAGGAGTCATATGAGATCTTCTTAAAAGAAAATGTATGCGACAAAATAGTTGAGAAGAGCGATGTCATATAAGAGTTTGGAGAGAGTTAGTTTGGTGAGAGTTGAAGAGTTGAAAATACTAAAAGCATTATACTCTATAATTTCAATAAGAGATATATGAGGGAGGGAATCTATCCCTGATTGGTGACATATTTTAAACTAAATGAACGACCCTCTCATATACAGAGCAAGCAACTGCGATTGCATGAAGTTTCGATGACGCATCAGGAATGTGTTAGTTTTATAGAAGATTGTTCGTGAGAATGATAATTTAATCCATAATCTTTCTAAAAAAATCACAAGAAAAGAAAATACCAAGAGTGGTTTGAGTTGTAAGTTTTCGAGTATATTATTTCGTGTGAAATTTTATATCAAACAGTCGTAACTGGTTATTGAGACTTTGAAGGTAATCATGCTTTCCTTTCTGAATTGGAAATTTGAAAAA
>JABUQX010047967.1:5000-19955 GCA_015478945.1 Trachelipus rathkii
TGGTATACCTTGTGGCTGGATAAAAAAATGGATAGACAAAAGTTGAAACACTTGGAACTTACTGAGGTTATTAAAGAAGCCGACCCCTTTTTTCCCTCAAAACAAAACCAGTCTATTAGTTGCACTTGCGCTACCGTGTTCAAAAGTACCATTGAAAGGTCTTTCAGCACTCTGAGAAGAGTAAAGACTTGGCTAAGAAACACAATGAACGAAGACAGGCTTAATGGACTACACATGATGAGTAGTCACAGAAAATTAGTAAGTGAAAAATGAACCATCCACCATAAATATTATTTCACTTCTCAAATAAACATTTTTTTTTACTTACCTCGTTACATATAAGAAAATTAATTACATTTCTTGCAGACGTTATTTTATTTATTTCATAACCGAAATAACTTTTTTTATTCTATATTTTTTATTAGCCTTTGAAAAGGGAAAATCTGGAGTTTAACAACCCATACCGTCATAGTGATCGGTGTTGGCAAGGGACATGCAAATCACTCGAAACTTACCCAGCCCATAAGTCAAACCCTATGCCCACACAAACACACACACACACACACTCACCTACACACACTCAAACACACACACACACACACATAACAATAAAAACTAAACACATGGATATTAGTAACATATATATATATATATGTAATATATGTAATAATATAACTAATATATATATATATATATATAATAATAATATATGTAGCTATATAAATATAATAACCTTTGTATATAACAACAACAGCAATATAGCTGCTATAACTGTATATGCTTATGTAACAACATATAATAATATGCTATATGCTGCTGCTCTTCTTCTTAACTTTGTAATATATAATAATATATATATATGTAGCATGTATATGTATATGAAATATATGCTCACAATACAGAAGAGTTTTAATATGTAATATGTATGTAATATGTATATATAACAATATAATAACAATGTATATATATATGTATATATATATGTATATATGTATATATAATATAGCCAGATAATAACAATATAACTGTATAATGTATTCAGCTATATATACCTTAACAATAACAATAACCAGCAATATATATGCCTTCTGTTGCTGGCTATATAAGCAGCAACAATAATATGCTTAATATAATATATAATAACAACCAACAAGAAAGTAGCATGTAATAATAATAATATAATAATCGAAAAATAACTATATATATATATGTTGTATATATAATATATGTATATAATATGTAATAATAATAATAACAACTCAGCACTTATAATAATATAATAACCAATAATAATAATATGTATATAATAATATAATAATATATATATATATATATATGATATTAATAGCCTTAATAATAGCATACTATACTTAACATGTAACAACCAGCAATAATACAATATAATATATATAACTATATAATATATGTAACATTTATATATATCTTTGTATATCGCTCTGACAGCTGCCCCACCAGATGAGAGGTACGCTGCAGCCGTAGCTAATAATAGCAGTATATGTATGTAACAATATATGCTAACAACAGCAGCCAGCTTGTAATAGCAATAACCATTGTAATAACTGTATACTTATATATATGTCTAACAATAACCAACCTTAACAACCTTATATAATACATATAACTACTAACTGTATATGCAACATATATAACAACTGTATATGCTGTATGTATATCATAATATATACTATATATACTATATATATATATATACTATATAATGCTGCTGCTATATATATATATATATATATATAAATCCGTTTTCCAATGACTAGTTTCATAATATATGGAGAAATACTGTATATTCTTATCGCTTTTGATTATAATAATTACGAACAGGATATAAAAACAGTCTCCATTCTTTGCTGTAATATTGAACGAGATAAATGAAAGTTCTTGAAATGTATACTTGAGAAAGACACGTTCTTTAAACTTCTTGATTCTTATTTTTTCAGACTTGAAGTGAAAGACATTTATGCCTCAGTTATTTGCTATTAATCGCACTTTTTTTAAACTTTAAAGTGAGGAAAGGAAAATATCTTGGATGATCTTTAATTTTTGTTATAATATATATATATATATATAAAATATATTATATAGATAGTATAATAAGTTTTAATAAAATAATATTATATAATTACTATATATATATATATATATTATTATATATATATACTATATATATATAATATATATATAGTATATATATATATATAAGTATATATATATATAGAATATATAGTAATAATATATACTAGTTATACTATATAATATATATATATAATAATATTATAATATATTAATATATATATTACTGTATATATATATAAGATATATATATATAATAATACATATAATATATATATATATATATATCATATATTATATATAATATATATATTAAATATTATTTTTATTAAAACTATTTATTATATTTATATATATATATATATATATATATATTATACTATATATATAATATTAAATATATATAATATATATATATATATATATATTATATAATATAAATCAGGGCTTGCTCGGAAGCCGAGCCAGAGCCGGAGCCGGGAGCCGTGGAGCCGCAAGGTTTTGGTTGCAGCCGGAACCGGAGCGAAATTTTTTGGGGAATGGAGCCGGGAGCCGGAGCCGGAGCGAAATTTTGGGGAATATCTGAGCCGGAGCGGAGCGGAGGGGAATTTTAAAGGACTGGTAAGCCCGGAAAGCCGAGTCGGAGCCGCAAAACTAAAAGATGGCTGCTCCGGCTCCGGAAAATACAAAATTAAGTAATTATTAATTGTTATTACTACAGTCCTATATATATATATATTATATATATTAGTATATACTATATATATATTATATATATATATAATATATACTATATATATATGTATAATATACGTATATATATATTTACTCCATGATAGTGGAGCATCCCTCACAATTCATCTATATCTATTATATATATATATCAGCACTTTATTTATACTCCTGGCATGTAGACTCAAATAAATAATATATTAAATGATAAATATACCAATTTAAATTTTTTTTATATACTCAAAGTATATATATATAGTATATATATATATATATATATATATAGTATTTAACTATATATAAATATAAATTATATTAAAAATTTATTAAATTTTATAATTTTAAATAATATGTATTTAATAATTATTATATATTATATTATATATATATATAATATAAAATTATATATATTATATATTATATATTGAATATATATAGAATAATAGAATATTAATATATATAATATACAATATAATATATATATAATATATATAATATAATATTATTATATTATAGATATATTAATATAATATTATATATATAACTATATTATATATTATATATATATATATATAGTTATATCATATTATATAATATATATACTATTCTCTCTTTTCCAGAAATTACTTATGTATATTTATTTATCATAATTAAAAAAGGTTCGTACTTCTAAGATACTCTTAATTAATTAAGTTTAATATCCTTAGAAAAATCTTGTCAACTAAACCCAAAATCGAAACACCTCATGTACTGTGACATATATTACTCCACTCTGAGATAAAAATACTTCATTTTCAAATATAAATAGTTAACACAGTTGATGAGGAAACAGTCAGTTCGAACATACACAAAAGGAGTCTACCTATAGCTACCAGTTACTCATGGCGGGTCACAAACATTCTACTATCCCTATATTAATGCGACATTTTTAAAACGCTATCATCCAGACATTGCTCTGCAATTGTTAAAAAACAAGGTAGCTAAAGGTCAATCAAGGACATAAAACCTATTAATCTTCAAGACTCAGACCTAAAAGTGAAACTTATTTTCATTGCCATAACTTGTTCTGTCTATGCTTAGTGAAAAAATTCAAAATACAGGATTGATTAAAATGAGTTGTTAATAGATAGTGACCCATTAGTTTTCTCTGCATGACCAGGATTTAAAGACATGGCTTAGAAACTGGAAACTGGACAGTGCCCTTTAGACTGAAAAAAAAATATTTGTAAAAAATATTCTTGAAGAAGAAATAAACAAAAAAATAGCTTAAAAATTGCATAAAGGGACGCTTTATGCATTTAAAAATGGATACGTATCTGCATGGGCAAAGCCTAAATTATTTTTCAATAATTTTATATATGTGGCTGAAGATAAAAACAATATTCTTGAATTTTATTGGCAGTTAAAAAAAAAAATACTCAACATTTCAGCGAATATATTTCAAGAATTTGTTATTGACATCTTAAAAGCATTCGAAATAACAAGAGCAAGTAATTAGCTTAGTTACGGATAAGCATCAAAATGATCAGTATGATTGAAAAATTAATAAGGACAATGAGGGGGAGGAATAGGAAGCTGGTAAATTTAGATACTGATTTTATTGAATGTCAAAACGAGATAGTAATTAGATTGTTTCAGAAATGGAACTTAGAAGACTATGAAAAAGACTATGTCCGATAGCGTTAACATTGCACACATGAGCTATGTGGAGTCCATACTTTGCAGTTTAGCATGCGTGATGGTCTCCACATACTCATAGAGCAAATTCTTAATAAGCAGGCGAGACATAAGCAAAAAGCAACACGTACCCCAAAATTAATGAAGTTCATTTAGAACAAAAAAAAGTGCAATCTTAAGGTCAAAGGACAAGATGGGAAGTACATGTGCTTATGCGTAGAAGGCTTCTTGCAAACTAAAAGTAATATCAGTAGTAGTATATGCGTCGCCGTACTTCTGAAACTTTCTCTTCCGACAGTCAGTTGCGTCGACAAATCGAAACACTAGCAAGAATTAGTTAAAAACACCCATACTTTACAACAAAAATATTCAATCAGAAGACGTTGACTGCAGGAAAATTTTTATAGAGAACGGATTTAGCAAAATCACAAATAATTCCATGAAAAGAAGGGAAAGAATGTAACTGAAAATTAAATATTTTTGGTCGACAATCTTTGCTTAGAATCGTTTCCAGAAAACTGAAATCTGAAGTATTTAAAGCTAGGCAGTTTCTTGTGAACTAGACTTAACTAAATGAATAACGCTATACGACAACAGAAATCTGGGCTCGGAGTCAGATAGTTCGCGTATGTCAGGGATCCTCCTCTTGTAAGGCAATTTTGTCAGATAAAGACTTCGAAAAAGCAAATTTGACTGATAATGGAAAAATTGGAGCCATGCAGAAAAGCGATTAAAGAACTAAAAAGGACGACTCTACTAGTAAAAAGAAACATTCAACCTAAACTTATTCTTTCTAGGGGAAAATTTTTTAAAGGTATAGAATTTCCATAAGTCATAGGATTGGAAAAATGAAAATTCGACCAGAAATCAAAGTTATCAGTTAAGGAGGCAAAATTGCTATCTAAAATTTTGCAAGATGCAGCTGCAAATTACGACTTGGCCTCCTATTTCATGAATGTTAGATCTATAATTTCTGACTTGTAAAAATAATAAAAGACGGTCGAAGACAGCGTTAAAGGAGATTTATTCGTGGTTATTTTAGGAACATTGTTTGAATAAATTTTATTACATATGGTCGGGCTGTTCAAAGAGAAATTATCTATTATAATAAATACCAAGGATTATATATATAATATATATATTTATATATATATATTATATATTATAATATATATATATATATAATATAGTATATACTTATATATATATTATATTATTATATATATATATAATAATATATATAGTATATATATATATATATATAATAATATATATATATAGATAACATATAATATATATATAATATACACATATATATATACATATACTCTTACTATATACCTGTGTATATATACTATGCATACACAATGGTTATACACAATTCTCATATAATAAAATCTGTTTGAATAAAATTGTTATAATAGTTCAGGCTCAGAGTTCAACAACGAATAACTTATCTTTTATAAGGATGAATCTAAAATATGTATTTTTTATTCTTTTTTAGGGATAAAACAGTTGAAATTAAACCACGTAACTGTACACAGATCGTTCAATAAATATTCACTATTAAATTTTAAAAAGAAAGGAATTGATTCCTTTCGTGATTTCTTAAAATTCTTCATTTCTATGAAACTATTTTCTAAGTTTAAAAAAATTTAATTAAAGATGTCATTAACAAAACATTTAATTTCATCAATACCTCCATCGAAAATTTGTATCTTCATAAACGATTTCATCATTTTAAATGGAAAGTGCGTTTTGAACCAATTGTCGAGCCGAGAGCCGGATCGGCAGTCGGAGCCGAACAATTTCAAAATGCCGGAGGCCCGGACGCTGGAATTCGAAGGCGGTAATTTTAAAATGCTGGCAGCCGAGAGCCCGAGTCGGAGCCGAGCGTAATTTTAAAATGTGAGCCGGAGCGGGGTCGGAGCCGCGGTAATTTTAGGTGGCGTGGGACGGATCCGGAGTCGGAGCCGGAAAAAAATTTGCCGGCTCCGCAGCCCTGATATATATATAATATATATATATATATGGGTTAAATTATGGGTGACTCAGCTAGACAAAGAATGTGTTAGAAAGAATGAAAGGACGAGACATTCAAAGGAGGATATATGGACTTGGAGAGTTGAAAAGAGTAGAGATCGTTGTAAACTTAAATGTAGAGAAATGAAACAGTTCAAAGGACAGAAAGAAATTTTGGGGGTGACAGTGGAAAAATTTATGAGATTTCCACATTTTCAAGAAGTGATGTATGAGTTGAACCCCATTATATATGAGAGGTTTACCAAATAAAATGATGAGCGACAGCCTTTTACAGAGCAAGAAGCCGAGCAGCAAACTAAATATTCTTGAAATAGTATTTAGTGAGTGAAACAATGTAATCTTTCCAAGAAGAATAGCGAAAAAAGGAATTTTAAAGACAGTTTGAAATTGTACTTTAGAAAAAGATATTGTAGTTGTGTGTAAAATACCTCGTGAAGATTTTAAAAGTGATTGAATTTTTAGAGTGTTAAAAACATTCTTTTTTTTCCCTATCCCAGTTAGGAAGTTTAAAGTTGCTCCAAATTCGCCTTCCTAGCTCCAACCACAAGTTTTTTGTGGTTAGGGAAACTATAGTTTCAAAATGAAAGTGTGCTGAAAGGACGAGTCAGTATCATAATAGTGGATAAGAAAAGAAGTGACAGAATGTAAGATCATTAATGAAAAGGAGATGGAAGGTAAGAGATACAACAGAATCTTTAATTAAGACCATTATTGGTAAATCTGAAAGATTAATGCTGGATCTCCGAGATTGCAGCAATAAAATGATTGGAAAGAAAATCAAAGAGAACGATTGATTCCCAATGAATAAAGTTTAGAAATCAAACTCTGTGCCTGACTCTTTCAACAACTTTTGATATGTATAGAACCACAACAAAAGGCTCACCGCAATGCCAAAAAAAAAGAGAGCAAAGTGTCAGAGAAGGGAAAGAAGTTTCTAGCTAATAATTCCTTACAGAAACCATAACGGCTATAAGCATAAGATTCAAGCCTGAAGAAATTGTTGAAATTTATATGTAGAGTCGAAATTGCCTACCAAGGCAGTATGCAAGCTCAGAAGCATAAGTTCTGGGAACCATAAGATGGATATAGTCAAGACCAACCATCTTATTAATAAGCTCTGAGTGAGAAGAAATTATGTTTATAGAAGATTACGTGATTGGATATGAATGAGTTTTAGGGATGTGGAGAGTGAGAAATAGCATCGAAATCGTTGAAACTGAAATTAGAAGCAAATATTTCATTCTTGTGAGTGTAAGATAAAAGGTAAGATAAAAGAAAACAAAGGAGGAAAAAAGAATGAAACAAAGATAGAGTTGATATTTTTATTCAGTGTCAGAAAGTTAAGACTTAAGAAGATGAACCAAAAAGATCATTTCATTTTCTGGGGAGAGGAATTTTTAATAATGGGGAGAGCAGATATACCTCGATTCCTGGATACTATATAAGTAGCGTTAGTTATGGGAATTTACGTTTCTGCGTAGTGCGTCACTCTGTAGCGCGGGCGCGTGGCTTAATTACTTTACTTTTATATTTCTCGTATTGCTTTTCAAATCTTTTTTGTCTAAAGTATTCTCACGAAATTTTCTCTCATGGAAATAAGAAATGACGATAAATTTTTTATAAATCTTTCCGACGGACGTAAGATTCAAAGGAGGATTAATGCTGGGAATAATACTGGAGTAATGTAGGATTGTTTTTGGCATGATTTTTTTTTTTTTTTTTTTTTTTTTTTTTTTTTTTTTTTTTTTTTGTTACCCAGTTGTCACGTGTACAGCCTTTAAAAAACCAGAGGCGGGCGGAAAGGCTGGTTCCCCAAAGAGGCGGGTTGTTGCAAGGGTTCCGGGTACAAGAGGATTCTCAACTCGTCGGCAAAACGCACATCAGGCTCAGTCTTTGTCAGCTGTCGAGTACACTGCGTACGCGTTCTTATTCATTTTTATGAAACGATACGGAGAATTTTGCTTTGGTGACCAGTTCTAAAAATATAAATTCTTTTACCTGGAGGCAAACAGCCAGGTTCTTAACGTCAGGAAATGATAGAATGAGATCAAAGATAATCCGAATCGAGGAAGTGTTGGTGAAGAAGAATTTCCGAGGCTTAGCGAGCATGGTGGGGGCCGGCAACAAAAAGAAGCAGCGGCGGCGAGTACCGTTAGATGGTAATATCATATTATATCCTGCGCAGTTTACCCCAATAGCATATCTACCGACTACGAAAATTTTTTCCATTGCGTAAGGTTGTCTATAGGTAAAGCCAACGCAGTACTAATCCTTGTATCTGGAATAGGTAGTAGTTCAGGAAACCATATTATAGACGCTTGTGTCTTCGAGGTAAGAAGTGGGGCCTTGGACTATGTAGCGAGTGGAGGCGACGTTGGCGTTTAATTTTTTATTAGTTTTTATACAAAAGGGGCACTGTTCTCGTCTTTTTTAGTCCAAGAAAGCGAGTCTGCACGCTGTTTGTTTTACCGTTTTAAGATTTAGTGGACCCATATAACTAATTACAGGTTAACGGAATAAGCAACGCAAAACTAGTATTACTGCATACTTTTTTGCGCGGCCCAAGATAAAAATCCAAACTTTACCTTAAGCAGTTATTTTTTACCTTAATGGAGATAATGTAATAACATCCCCGTGTGGTTTCCTTTACAAGAAAATTTAAAAGTAACTATATGCGAACTTGATATCGTTCAACTTTTTTTCCTAGGATCACTTGTGAATCATTGGCTCTAATGTGTATGGCATACATTAATGGTGACTTATTAATCGGTGAAAAACCCTTAATACTGGTGTTCGAACAAAAAAAATAAGAGAATAAAGTTACTTGTTAATCGCGGTGATCCACAGTTTAAGAAGGTTGATTAATTTCGCTAAATAAATCGATAGTCAATTCTATAAAATGGTAACCGCTGATGAATAGTAAAAATCTTTCGTGCCTCTGTTGACACCTAAAACAAGGGACGAAATAGAACGAAGTGCAGTGAAATGCTCGCTATAGGTACCTGGATAATATATAAATATTTGTATAATTAATTAACATATAATAATAAATAAAACTTGAATATCCAATATTATAATTTATATTTAATATCTTTCCATCTCTTATTTTAAATCTATCCAATAACGCTCTTTACTCAAATCTATTCTTCTTTCAATATATTATTTATTCTATATATATGTTTGTTCCAATTTAAAACAAATATATTAAATCAGTATCTAAAGATTAAGCTAAAGGGAAAGAGGAATATTGTTGGAATCTGGTAAAATTTTAGTTTTGAAATATGCATCAAAAAAAAAAAAAAAAAATTCCAAAAAACTGAACACTTGCCAAATACATCAGCGAAAGGGAAAACATGTTTGGAATCCTTGTAAAATTTTAGTTGGAAAATTAAAAATAGGTAAATAATATATAATATTTGGTTTTATATTAGGGCGGACATGTAATAATATATATTATATATATTTATATAATAATATTTATAAATAATAGTTTATAATAGATATAATATATAATATATAAATATATATAGTATATTAATTTTTATATATATATTATATATTATATATAATATTATTTCTTTCAATGCTATTTTGGGCTGTTCGCATACTTCTTTCGTATTGTACCTGCTATCTATCTTTTATTTTTTTCATAGCAATAATGATATAACCTTAGTTAATATGTACGATTGGTAACGGTATTGAGACAATCTTAGTACTCAAGAATGAAAACTCGATCGGAAAAGTTGGGAGACAGTAGGATGGAAACGTGGGGGGCCGTAGGGTGTCCCGCATGCGAAAACGGGGAACGGGGCCTTAGAGCGTATCACTAGGGCGCACGTTTTCCCCATAACTCCTCACCCGATAGGCCTGCGAAGGGACAGAGGTCCAAGAGGTGTGCGCGGAGGAATACCCCCGGCGACACGAAGAGAAAGGTCATTTATAGAGCGTGTGAGATTTATGTGGGGCCTTTAGGGCGGGTATAATAAACATCCTTGGATGGCAACGTGATCAGTACGTAAAGTAATTCCGCCGATGAAGCCACACCAAAAGTTACAAAGGTTTGGATAGCGGACCCAGATACCGTGCAAAGAGCAGTGGAGTGACCGGATACCACCTCAGCCAGCAACTCACCCATCGAAGAAAGAGGGGGGGGAGCGACGGAATCTAGGAAGTCAGAAAGCGATAATTGCGACCCTCCAGGCCGAAATGTTCGCCGTAAGCCTCCTCGGTACGAGAGCAACCCATCCTACGGCTGGTGGGTCCCTTTGCTCCATCAATAGGTGCGGTAATAAAGCGAGATTTATAGATAAATATAAGCGGAGTATTTAACTTTTTTAAGTTTTAACATTCTTAAGTTAAAAAAAAAGCAAAAATTAAATAGAAGTAGAGTTAGAGTTATTTACCTTTTAAAAGCGAGGTCACTCTTAACACCATATCAATTAGTGTCTTAAATATACGGTTCGGAGAAGATGCCGTTCCTTTTCCTTTTTTCGCCGAGGGTGAAAATTTGTCCGAATCGTTCGAAATAGCGTTAGGTTTGTCTAGCACTTGTAGCTCTTTTAAAGTCAGAGTAGTAGTAATTCGTATTTTATGTTTTATGATTTTTACTTTTTTCATGTGGTCTATATTTACATTTCGATAGGCTAAAGCATTTTATCACGTGTTCTGTTTAGGTTTTTTTTAAATTTAATACCTTCTCTCTCCACATATATCCTTAGTAATTTCGTTTTCGCTGGTATATCGTAAAAACTCATTATTCCAGCTAGTTTTTGATTTATATCCTCGCACTTCCGAATGATAATTATCCCTAGAATAAATAAAAAACAAATAGTATAAAAAAGAATAACGAATGGCGATTCACCTATACCGTCATTGTAATAGTATATTATGATACGACCTATGATTACTATGTTTATGGTTGGTTTTTGAGGTGTATATGGCGGTTTTGGGGTTGGCGTGTGGGGGTTATGGTGTGGGGTTAGAGCCGGTCTGAGTTTGAGGTGTGTCTGCGCGTCGATAAGAGAACGGGCAAAGGTGATTTGGGTTTGAAGATGGTATCTAGAGTTTGTGTTTTTTTTTTCTGGGTCGGCGGGGGGTGAATTTGTGACGTGTTGGTGTTTTGTGCGGTGAGGATGGCGTGTGGCTTTTCGTGCGTAGGGCGTCTGGGTTTTGCTCATGTGTATTAAGTGTCGGAGGTAAAGGCTCTCGAGGTGGGTATTTGTGTGTAGTGTGTGGGTCTGAGTGTCGGGGGTGGTTGGTTTGGGTGTTGGGTGTGAGGGGTTATTTCGCTGTGGTGAATTTGCGTTAATTTATTAGTAGTGGCTGGGTATGGGTATCTCTTGGTGGGTTTGGGTTCTGCTTTAAAAAATCTCCTTTCTCTTCTACTGAGGTGGTGATTAGTTGAGTGTGTAGGTGGTGGTGTGTGTTTGGTTCGTAAACTATTTTGGTGGTTATACTACTGTCACGAACACTTTATGAACCTAGTGGGTTTCTATAGTGAATTTAACGTGGTAGGGGAGGACACAGTGTCGAAAACGCGATTGACGACATAGTAAGGCTCAGGGGCCTCCCTGTTCACGGGCAGAGGTTCCCCTGTGTCGTGGAGGCCCGGTAATATAACTTGAGATCCTCCCTCTCAAAAGAAACGAGTCTCTGTCACTTTTAACCTTAGCATTTTGGTTTTGCGATTGATCACCAAGGTGGGCCAAACGACAACGAATTACGATCGAATCACGAGAATAATGGAGATGGGTTAGCTCATAGTATCGTCGGGGCGTCGAGAAATTTCGTACGGAACCGACGATGTCATATCGCCTTATTCGTGAATTGGGGCGGTTGCGGTTCGCATTTTTCATTACTAATAACATATATATAGTATGTTTGATGATAGTGCAGAACATCAAGACACAGAAGCGCCATAATTATGTTTGTTTTCCCCCATTTTGTTCAATTCAACTTTAAGTTTCCTCAACTCAGATTAAGTGTGGGCGACCGATGTGCCGGTTGATCCGTGCTGTTTGTCACGTTTTATTTTTTTTATTTTTTTTTTAGATAAGATGAAATGCTGAGGGATCCGTGGAACCCCGAGAGATATATCGAGGTTGGTTTTCTCGAGCTCGTTTTCGATATAATTGGTTGGCGGGTTTGAATCAAGTATGCTTTATTTCTGGGGTCCTCCAAACATGGCGTTCGGTAGTGGTTATTTTATATAATTTCTTAGTGAGTGGCGTGAAAATGGTGAATTGGTGTATATAAGTCGATTGCTTGCGGTTATGGTACATGATGCAGGATGTCTGTTTTATCAAGTGATCGACGGGGGGGAATCATAGTGGTTAGCGGGTTCAATGAAAACAAGCTACAGTCTGAGGGGAGGAGGGGTTCAATGGTCTAAACTACGCTGAGGGGAGGGGAGCTGATTCAATGGGCAAAGCTACTCTGAGGGGATAGTGCTGACTCTGCTAGCGCGCGGCAGCTTATTTCTTATTTTTCCTCTTTGTTTTCTTTTTACTCTGTTTGAAAACCAGGGAAAGAACGACGGTATATTTATTTCCCGACGGACGGGATAGGGAGTAGAAAATAGGAAGTGGTTCTAAGGGCTCAGTTTAAACGGGGCGAGTGGGTATGGTGTTATGGAAGTCTAACCGTCGGAAAGAAATTCTGTGATCTCTATGGTGTTCGGTTGGGGTCGTGGTTGGTATCTTTTTCTCATGTGTTTTATTAAACGATATCGTAGAAATTTTTTTGGTGACATTATTGAAATCTTTACCGTTTGGTATATATTTATATAAAGGAATGTATGATTAGATGAATTAGATAGTAATGTAGATGTTGGTATCGTCGTGGCGCGTATAGGACGGCGAGTACGGTATTGTTTTAACTCTCACGTTCTAGCTGCTTTTTTCTATGCTTAACGTGGTTTTATCATTATCTATGCTTAACGTAGGTTTTATCATACTCATTATATTATATGAGGTAGTAGGTTTCCGAACCATTTTACTTTTTCCGTGCCGCTTTTAGCACGGGCCGTTTATTTTTTTTTAGTTTTTAAGGCATGGTTTTTTTTTAGATTTAAGGATTTTTTTTTATTTCCTTTTCTTAGATTAGGGACCATATAACTAACGTAATATTCTTTGTTTTTTTCCATCAGGTAAATATATAATGGAATGAGAAAACCGGGAGCTTTAAAAACTACGCTTGAAACGTTCCTTTTCCTGGGAACGTGAATGGCTAGTGGAAAATCACAGGGCAGACCGGAGTTACCTGAGTTAAAAGGAAATCTGACTGAAAAGAGCAGAGGGAATCGTTAACTACCATAAAAGTGAATGGAATATTGATAATAAAAAAGATCTTCCTTTAGAACACCAATAAAACACGAATAAGGTAACATTACGACATAATCAAATCAGCTCACTAATAAATATAATAATATTATTAATTTTTATTATTATTATTATTATTATTATTAGATATTTATATTATTAAATAATAACAAAATAATATAATAATAAAAATAATGATTATTATTATTATTTACATTCTCAAATTAAATTATTATTATTATCTTTCCTCTTTAAGATCTTATCACAAACCCTTCGATCCTATTGTTTATTCTCAAATCTTATTTTTAGTGCTTGATTTTCGCAATTAATTATTGGCATTTCTATTATTTCGTATTCCCTCTATTATCGTATATTATATTATTTTAAGTTTATTATAATCATGCAAATCCAGTAATGTCGATACGAGACGGTCGGATCACGTTTAGAGTACTCATGAAAATGAAATCATGATCGGAAAAAGTAGGATAACTCTTGTCGTATTGAGGGTGTGCCTTATATTCAATACGTAATCCTTAGAAGCGTGGTCACATTCTTATTATTATTATTTCATTATCCGAAAAGCCATAAATTCCCTAAAGTTAACCGTATCTTAGACGAGAGAAAGTTATGTCTTTAAGAGTCGTGGATTTTGATTCGGGGCTGAGATTGGCACTGAGGTATATTATTATTAAAACTCCATTGGAGATTGGAATAGAGGATCAGATACGATTTTTGTTTCCAGGGAACGCCCACTTCATAAAGTTTTCAAGGTTTGGATAGGTTACCTGTTTTTGTCAAGCTAAGCCGGTTTATGATCGGACCTCGAAAATATGCGGGAATTGCTACGCTGAAGAAGAAGATTCGAGACTTAGCCGAGTCGCCTTCGGACCTACCGTAATGACTAACAAGTGCACATTTTTGACGGGGTGTGTTTCGCCAGTCATTATGGGGTGCGAAAATTTAGATAAAAAGTTGGTAGAAACACTTAATCAAATCTTGAACATTATTACATGTAGGAAATTAAATAAAATTATTGCAATAAAATATGATACTGGCCTTAACTATTTTTAAATGTAAT
>JABUQX010047968.1:0-7500 GCA_015478945.1 Trachelipus rathkii
ATATATTATTATATTATATAATATATATTATAATATATAATATTAATAATTTATATATAATATATAATAATGTTGTGTGTGTATGGATGTAGTGTTATAGTATGTAGTCAGATATTTAGTGTGTATTTCAGTATATATTATGATTAGTTATATGATATTGTATTATAGTATATTTAGTATATAGATAATATTATTTGATTATAGTTATAAGTATTATAATTATAAGATGTGTATATATTAGTTATGAGATTAGTATGAGTAGTATATATACATAGAACATCTATATATATATACTAATGAACGAATATGATAGTATGATTATTTATGTCACTAAATATATAAATTATAGTTTAGTATATACTCATTGAAAATGAATCTAATAATTAAAATAATGACAAGAGTATAATATAGTATTTATTTATCTCAATGTTAACGCATAATAAAATAGTTATACATTACCTGATATATATTATATATCTATATATAATGATATTTATATAGTTATATTTTTATATATATATATATTATATATAATATATATTATATAATATATATATATATAACTAATATATATATTATATATATTACTATAAGTATATTTTCCACTATAACAACACAATCTACATACTATATGGCATATATATTATACTAATATATATTTACTACAAGCCATTGAGGTATATCCTTATATTATAACAATAATAATAATAGAAATATATACTTATCATGAATATAAATATAACTATATTATATCCTATATATATAATTAACATATATATATATATACTTATTATCATTTAATATACTATATATATATACTAATATAAAAATATATATATATATATATTTAGCTATATACTAAGTATACATTATATATATCTCAAATTATATTTAGTAGTATTATATATATATTATATATGAGACGCTATTATAAATAATTTAAGGGCGGTAAAATGCAGGAATTCCAAATATCTAGCTGAGGTCTTTATTGGAAGTCACAAATGGAGCACATATTGAAAAGAGTTTGTGAAAATTGTCAACTTATGTGAAATAGAACTTTGCAGATAATTATAAGATTCCTAAATGTATAGTTTGGTCCAAATTCACTTAGTTTTGGCCCACTCATTATAATATCATGTTATTAGATAAGCTGTCCATTATAAATCAGACAATCTCATATTATATAGTATAATACTTTATATTATATATTATATATAATATATATATATATATATATATTAATAATATATATATTTATAATATATATATAGTATAATATATATTAATATATATACTAGATAATATTAATAGTAATATAATTAATATAATATATTTAATATATATATATATTAATATAAATTCAAATATTAAATATAACATTACGAGGATACGTATCTATTTCTCTCTGTAAATTTTATTTTGATAGCAAAATTAGGAGAAAAAATTTTATCAATTGAGAGGGAAACAAATTTACATTAATGTAGCAACGAAAATAGTATAATAATTTATAATCATTTTTTAGTAGGCATGTGAGTTAGGTTAAGTAATCTCATGCTCATATAGAAAGTCATAGCGAATTACAGACTTACAGGTTAATGAATTAGACTGAATAGGTAAGTAAGTAAGTTTAATGTAAGTAAGTAAGTAAGTAAGTTCAGTAATTATTTTTATTTATGTATTATTGTTATGGATAACATTAAGTATTTAAATCTTATTATCATTGGCACTTTTTAATATACTTCATGCTTATTGGTTGATATAAAAAAAAAATGTGTCAACTTAGCTCTTTAAAGGTTATTGTTAAAAAAAACTATACCTTCTACCGAGGAGAGGAAAATACAAATTTTTATGAAATATACCTTTTTCGCTGAATAGATCCTACGAAGCCATATAATAACTATATATATATATATATATATAATAACAATAATTATACAATATTATAAGTATATATATATAGTATATATATACTATTATATATACTATATTATATATATTATCGTATTAATATAGTATTATGATTATATATATATATATTATATTATGATTCTATATGTAGGTGTATATATATTACTATTATGTATATAATATATATATAATAGCTAATATTTTATGTATATTATATATATACTAGCTCTCACTGATATATATATTATTATAATTTATATACTTAATAATATATATATATTAATATATAGGGTACTTATATATATATATATATATATAACTAATATATTTTAAATATACGTTCATACCATACCCACATTTATAATTTTTTTCTCATATTACATTTCCCTTTCTTATCTTCTCACAACGGTAGTGAAATTCTTATTGTTTAAATGTAATGGTTATTAATAATATTTATTAATAGACAAATAAAGAATGAAACTTTACTTGACTTTTGCTTTTATTTATTTTTTTTATTTTTTCCGTATTCTTTTATAATATTATGTTTTATTTTTTCTATTAATTATTATTATTATGTATTTTTCTTTTTAGTGTTATATTTTATTATCAATTATTTTGTACCTGAAAGTAATCTACTGATGTCATCTGAATTGTAAAATTTTTTTTTAAAGGTTTTAATATTATCAATAAAATTTATCTTATATATATATATTTTTATCATATATTTAAATTTAGCTAAATTCAATTACAAGGGAAGTTTATGTTTAAAAAAATAAATTATTATTTAGTGATTTTTGAATGATTTATAGTATTTTATTTTAAATTTATTTTTATGATAATAAATTCTCCTTATTAAATTAGAATTTTTATTGTGGGTATTTATTTAATTTCATCCAATTTCTTTTCTTTTTTTTTTTTTTTTTTATCAACATTAATGTTTTATTTACTTATGCTTTTGTTCATTTTTTAATACAACATTTTTTTATATTATTAATATATAATATTATATAGTATATATATTTTAAATATATTAATATATATATAGTATATAATATAATATAGATATACTAAAAGAGAGAATAACTCGTAACATTAATAATGGGATATGAGTTATTAAGATAATATATACTATTATATATATATATATATTATAGCCTAATATATAATATATATATATTCTCTTTAGGTAGTGAATGTATTGAGATATATATCACCTATATATAACTACTAATGCGATGTATTGTTAGTAAATATTAAATGAAGATATACAATTACATAAGTGTAGTAAATTTTGTTGAAAACTACATCTAAAGCTATATTAGATTATCTACTACTATATATATAATATACTATATATAATAATATTATAATAATATATATATATTAATATATATAATAATTATAATAAATATATATAATAGTATATATATATAATATATACCTATATATATATATATTAATATAATATACGATTATAACTATTTAACCTATAATATACATATATATATATATAACTAATATATTTAATATTAGAGAGAGGTACTATAATATATATGTATACTTATAATTATATATCTACTTATATATAATACATATATATATATATATATATACAGTATACCTATATCATATATTAAAAAAAGTTATAGTAGATTCAGAAACAGTTTTAAAATGAGATATAAATAAGTAATACTACTATGATTAGAGCTTACTATATAATACTAACTATATATATATTATATAATATATATGTGTTATATATAATAATATATATATATATATACTATATATATATATATACATAATACATATATATATATAATATATATATCTCATAGTACAGATATATAGCGGACATTATCTAACTATCAATGAGTATATGTTACCAGTATATATATTATAATAGTATATATATATATTTGTCACATTTATATTATATATATATATAAATATATATATATATATATATATATATAATATACACCCTATTAATATATCGTTCCTTATATAATATTATATATTTATAGATGGTTAATAAATATTGCATATAATATTGTATAATTTATAAATAGTCGATTATATTTAAATATATAGTATATATAGTAAATTATTTATAGGGCAGATTTTGGTAACAATTTACATATTATTTTTATCACCCACAATCCTATAAGTTCCCTAAATTATTAATATGGTATTATATATAAATTAAATTTGAGAGTTTTTAATGATTTTATTAGAGACGTGAGATGGGGAGAACAAGACTGGGTCGAAACTTTTTCCACTAAAAATGTTCAAATATATTCTCGGCCATTATAATTTTAGTAGACCTACAGAATGTTTTACGCACATATCATACATCATCCACACATCTGCGGATTCACACAACACACACTCCACACACATATATATATATAATATAATATATATATAAATATATATACTATTATATATATATTATTAATATATATTTATTTAATATTTATTTAATATAATATAATACTTATACACTATATCTATATATATATATAATATATTATATATATATATAATACTATTTATATATATTATAGCTAAAACATTATATTGATATTATGAGTGATATATATTAATATTAGGAATATAATTACATATATAATATAATATAATATTATATATTATATATATATATAAATAATATATATGCCCATATTCAGTAGGATCTTTCACGGAAAAGGTATAATTATAAAATTTTGTTATTTTTCCCACTGTAGAAGGTATTTTTTTTAAACCAATAAGCATTAAGATTAAAGGTAATACGAAGAAGATAATTAAAAGAAATATAAAGTTACTCTATATGTAATACTCACACTGTTTACTAAGCATTTATCGGGCATGGAAACGGTGCTTTAAAAACTACGTAATTAATGACACAGTTTTGTTACTGTGTAGGGTGACGTGGTGGATGGCCCTAGTGGTTAGAAGCATCCGGCTATTGATAACTCTGCGACGCAGAGGTCAATGATTTTGACATCCGCTGATGCGAAGGAGAGTAAAAATCAGTCCTTGACCTCCATGCATCATGTTAAAATGAATGAGTCACAGGAGATTTTAACTCTCACATCAGCGGAATTCGAACCATTGTACTACGCGCGCATAGGTTAATCTAATAACCGCATGCTCTTCTATCCCAGGCCTCCACGCTTCCTCAAAAAGTAACGCTTCAAGCGTAATGTTTTTTAAAGCACCCGGTTTCTCATCCCATAATGCTGAGTACCTCTAATAGCGGTCTGGCCCCCTTTTTTAATAATGAATGAGTCACACGGAGATTTTTTACCTCTCCATCCACCAGTGGGATCCGAACATTGTACTAACCGTCGCATAGTTAACAATTAACCGATGCTCTAACCCACTAGGGCCATCCACGTCTCCCAATAAAAGAACGTGCTTCAAGCGTAGCTTTCTTTAAAAAAGGCTATCCCGGTTTCTCATCCCTAATATCATATATCTGTTATATGTTATATATAAACATTATAATATATATATACATATAATATATATATCATTAGTGACGATCATAGCTAATAATATATATTTACTACAATTATCTATAAAATTATAAAGGAACGTAGAGTAGGATGATAAAAGGACAGGCTAGTGAAATACACCTGGTGTAATGTCGTACTTGATACTAGGGTAATGCTCTAATGATATATTGTTTAAGAATAAACTGTATATATATATACTTATTAGAATCAGCAAAACTCTACATCAACTTCATCAATAGGGTTCAAAATTTAGGATCTGCGCATTATTCCTACTTCAGATCGTTCTATTTAAGAACAAAAATGAAGAATTTAAAAAGTAGATTGGTTTATAAGTTAGTAATATTAGGATATATAACAGCATTTTTAAGTAAAAATAAAATTGCTCCTCTAAGGACCTCCTAAATTATTTACATTAAAAAAATGGAAATAATATACCGTGGAAAGGAAATAAAGTCTTCAATAACGTAGAATTTGTAATAAATTTACAAAAACGTATTTTTTTTAAAATAATTATTTAAATTTAACCGCACTTTACTAAAGCCGGACAAAAGGAATTATATATATATATTCAAGAATTATTGCAGAAATGTCCTATGAGAAGGAGGTAGAAAATCTTTATCTTGGAAAAGGTTAAAGGTATGCCTAATCGCAAGTAGAAAAGGGAAGGTCATAGAAGGGAAGGTAAATGTTGTGCCCACGAGAGAAGGCATTATTTTCTCACTTTCTCCCCACCTAGAAATAGGGCTTCTGACCGGCTAAGCGTCCTTGAGAAAAAATAAAATTAATTCAATGCGAACAGTGTGGTTAGAGCCTCCTCATCAAATGCTTTCACAGTAGTGGCAAAAATCTATATACTGGTTTGATCATTTTGATCTCTTTATACCTTATATTTTAGCCTGTGGTCCTAATTTTAATGGTGCTGTTTAAACGAATACCCATTTAAAAGATTTATTTTTGTATGATCATTAGTCGTCTTCTCTTGAGCATGCCATAAATAGTGGCGATAAACATTCTTTATTCTCCTCATTGTTCTATTTCTCATCAGGCTATATAAGTGATCGTTTCAACTGTCTCTGACATTCACTCTCCACAGAACTATGAAGATAGCTTATGGTATTAGATAGTTTAACTTAAAGAGTTTTTTTAACTTGGGGACAGATAGTTTTTTTTTTCATAATAACACCATGCTTAATATAATCAGCAAAGTTCAAAAAAATCAGCTACGCACGAATCATAAAAACACTAATAAAAAAATTCCTCTTCTAAGAAAGTAATCAGAAAAATATAAGAACAAGATATCAGAGAAGTCAGTAGAGAGCTGTATTATCCGAAAGCACCCGCCAGGGTTTGATCCTCAAAGAGTAGAAAGTCCGTAGGAAGTTAATCCCTTCTTAAAAAATGGGGCCAAAACACCTTCTTGAATACTAAATTTCTATGAAAAAAAAAGGATAAGTTAAAAAATCCTAAGTTATATGGCGACATGATAACAAAGCAAATGTAAACGAAAAATGGAAACTGTTATAAAACAAAAATGCTAATTATAAGCGCTAATTACAAATCGCGCAATTATAATTATTAAGGTAGATTATGCACGTGAAAAAAAATTTGACAGATGAGGAAGAATAAAGGGAAGAAATAAGATTTAGAGATATTGAGAGGAACAAGAAGACGTGGACGAAAAAAAAGTCTTTTGAATATATGATTATAAATTTATAACGGAACTGAACAAGTAGAGTGATATAAAATGTGTTCTGTATTGTAATGTTTGCTAAGATTTCTTAATTTATATAAGTATTGAATAGGAAAGGGATTCCATCGAGATGGAGCAATATATTAGTATAATATATTATTATATATATCTATTTAGATAAATTGTACTTAAATTAAATCTGTACTTAAGTATATATATATAAAAAAATTAAAATATTTTATATATTATTATTTTAATTTAAAATTATTTTTAATACATAATTATTTAAAGGAAAAATGTTATATTATTATTATTATAAATATATATTTATAATGATATTATTTATAATATATATAAGTATATATTATATATTAAATT
>JABUQX010047968.1:20000-35000 GCA_015478945.1 Trachelipus rathkii
ACGCATAAATGAGATGGAAGGATGTGGAGAAGAAGACATAACTTACTAATTGTCTAGAGAGGAAATAGAGGAAAATGTTTGATTGAGTTCAACTTTAGTAAAATAAAGAACCGTAGTACTTACTGCCTTAAGAGGGGAAACACGAGAATGAGAGAGAAAAAAAATTGAGACTGTCATTTTTGCAAATGCCAGAAAGAGCATAAGATAGAGGAAAGAGAAGATGTTTGTTATTCTTTTCCCCGATGAAAAGATGTTTTTAAATCTGGATAACTAGATTTTGTGCAAGATTGCAGCTAGAATATAATAATAACAAGGAAGAGTTTTAATAATGTGATAACAAGAAGAGTTGCAATTGCAGATAAATAGTAGATAAGAGAGAGTTTTCTGGCAGTTTGAAACTACGCACAGATCTTTCTGAAGACAATGCTTTTCAGCGGCAATAGAACGAGAACAAGCAGAGGTTATTTTAGTTTTTGCTTTTGAATGGATTGGTAAATCGGGAATGTCCGCTCCATAAACAGCACCTTGAATTTTATAAGAGCTCAGCGCTTTCCGATGGCGACTCCATCCACAAAAAAACAAAAAACATAATTCATTCCAATAAATTAAACATAAGATGAAGAACGCATTTCTTAATTCGAAGAAGAGAAGAAGACTAGGTCAGCGAATTCGTAGAAGGAGACATACGAGGAAAGGTTTTGAGTCAACGGAGTTTACACTTTACGGCAAGAGGTAAGAGAGTATTTGATGTCACTTTAGAAGAAACGCCAAAGTCCCAAACATTGTCGCCTCGGTGCAAAGGATGGGACCATTCTTGTGAGGATGAGCTTGGAAGAAATAGAATATTATGTGCAGAGATTAGAAAGTTAATCAGCAGGAACCAGAGTCAGTAAGCAATTAGGAGATGTTAAAAACGAGGGATTAGGGTTAAGAAAAGAGTTAAGAATTGTTGATCTCATTTTCGCAAGACGATTGGAGTAATTTCGGGACAAAAGAGTTGCTCATCTGCCTTATGATTATTTTCTGGGTATGAATGGTTAGACCAAGTTTATCAGCTGTTATCTTTAAGAAGTAAGGAAAGTCATCTGGCTATTGATGAACATTGAAATCAATAAAAATGATGCTCTGAGTAAATGATGAGAGAGAGAGAGAGAGAGGAGACGATAGAGAGAGGAGAAGAGAGGGAGAGAGAAGAGTGAGATGAGAGAGTGATCTAAAGTCTCGTGAGAGAGAAGAAGAGAAGAGAGAGAGAGAGAGAGGAGAGCGGATGAAGAGTGAAAGAGAGGAAAGCAGAAGAGAGAGAGGAGAAGAGAGAGAGAGAGAGGAGGAGATAGCGTTAAGGAGAGAGAAATCGAGAGAAGAGGACAGGAGAGAGCGAGAGAAGCGTACGATGAAGAGTGGATCTTTTGCGTTGTGAGCAGTTAAGAAGTTGAAGAAGTTTATGCTCGTCAGTATAGTTGTTTTGGTTGTATAAATAAGGGGCGAGGAGTTGAGCAAGAGGCTGAGGAGAAAAGAGAGGAAAGAAGTGCGTTGTGATGTGAGGCCGGATAGGTGGTTGAGTTAGTGATTGAAGGAATTGAGGACAGACCGTAAGAGTGCAGAATCGATAAGCAAATCATTGCACAATGAAGATAAGAAAAGCGTGTCGATGGAGAGAGACCAAGTCCCCTAGAAGCGAGATAGGAGCCAAGGGAAAACGGAGAGAGCGAGAATCGTAGAGCTGGTGCGCTTCAGGCGATAAATACCAGCCTCGACTTTGACTCAAGAAATTGAGGCGATAGGCAGTGATGGAGGTATTGAGCTTGTCAAAAGTGGTAGGAAGGGCGTGTGTGCTATTGGGAAACTAGCACCCGAAGACAGGACAGTCGTGAAGGTATTTCCGCGTCAAGAGCAACACGAGCACAGATAGTTTGTAGGACAAAGAAAGTCTCGGTGAGGTTATGGTCCAGAAGGGTAGTGAAGGCTTGAGAGATCAAGGGAGAACATCATAATGCTGCAAATTAATGAAAGATAGCGAAGTATCCGCTTCGCCAAGCGATAAGATGGGAGAAGTCTCGGAAGAGAAACGACTCGCTATCAGTCACTTTGACCAGGGCAGGAAGCTCACCAGAACATCATGACTGTGATGAGAAGTGGAGGCCGATGCGGGAACTATTGGGTCCACTTGAAGTTGGCCTCATTCACTTCTCCAAGGCTACGCGTTTTGCAATGTGCGGAAGGTATTTTCCTTTAAAAGTAGTTGCTCAAAGAGTGGTGTGCAATTGTTTGTTATAGTGCAGACGTGAGTCAAAACGCTATTTTAGTGCATCCTGGAAATTATCTATCAAAGTCTTGGCGCAAATTAACAGCGCATATATATGAATATGATATATATTATATAATATATATATATTATATATATTATATATATAATTATATATATATATAGATATATAGTATATATATATATATATATATATAGTATATATATGGGTCTATGATACCTAACTCAGCTTAGCCTAGAAATAACGGAACCTAACCAACTTAACACAATCTTGGCCTAACCTAACTTTCCTTAACGATATTTCGTACTAAATAGTGTCATCGAAGTGTCAAATTGTGCATGCCAGTGGAATTTGGTCTCTCCCGTAATTGTCAATAGAACTGAATATTTTACGGTTACTTCATGGAGAATTTCGAGAAATGATTTTGTTGTGCAATGATATTATGATATTATATATATATAATTATATATTGTATATTTATATATATACTATATTATATATATATAGGTATAATATATTATATATATGATATATATACTAATATTATGATATTAGCTGATATTTTATTATATAGCCGCCTTACCGAGGACAACTGACCGATAGGTTCAGCGAGGTCTGAGAGCCTGCTTGTAGTGCTCGACAGTATACGTAAGACGCTTATGTGTATATAGGATCTAGGGAGCTCATAGCTATATAGTATGATATGTAGAGAGATATATATATATAGTATATATATATATAATATATATATATCATATATATATATATATGATATATTAATATATATATATATATATATATATATATATATATAGTATATGTTCAGTTAATATATATATATATATATTATATATATATATTATATATATTATATATCATATATATGATAAGTATATATGATTATATATAATATAGTATAAGTATATATAGTATATATATTGATAGTATATATTATTATGATATATGTAGATTCATATATTTCATAAGTATAGTGTAGTTATATATGAATATATATTAAGTGATATGTATATTGGATTATAGTAATATTATAATAAATAGTATTATATATAAGTAGTATATATATATTATATATATATTGTATCTTACTTATTTATGATATATATTATATATGTACTATAGCTATGATAGTAATCATATATGTACTATATATATATATATATACCATAATATATATATAAATATGAGGTATACTATACTATAGTATACTAGTATAATAATATGTTAATGATATATGATAGTAAGTATGTTGAACGGAGTATATATACATAAACTAGTGAATGAGTACACAGGGCGGCACAACAGAACAATTCTCACAGAAATTGGTAGCTACAGAATATTCTAACATTATATCCAATTAAAATAATAATAAATAAAAATGTCACGTGTTGCAAAGAAGATTTTCAGACCTCCTGGTACTGTTGTTTCGTGAGTCGTCACAAACTTTTTCTATAGTTTTTTTCTCTAAATAAAAAAGTTTTTGGATGAAATTTTAAAACGTCATATTGCTAAATTCAATGTGAAAAGTTTTTAGAAATATCTTTGTTCGAACTTTTTATATTAATTTTTATCATTTCTTTTCCCTTGTTTTTTCCAACTTTTAAGATACTACGACTTAAACCCCCAGAAAATAGTTGAAAAATAAATAAAAAAAAACTAGACCAGGTAAATAGTTCGAGTCATTCGACAATGTTTTTATACTTAGTTGACGGGAGGCGAACACAGCCAGACACTCCTTGAATCTCGTCTCTCTCTCTCTCGCTAGATTATCTCTTCGCTGCCCTTCCCTCGGTCGTTAGTCACGCTCTCACTGCGTCTCTGATCGCTCTTCCTCGTTCTTCTCTCTTATATATATATATCATAGTCACTAGTATAAACTATATATTATATATATATATATATATATCATAAGTATATATATATTATATCTAATTTATATATATATAGTATATATATTATTATTATAGTATATAGTATTAGTGATGCAGGTAACATCCGAATCCGCCATCCGCATCCGCACTTTGCCCTGCGGATGTGGCGGCGGATCTTTATTGTCGAGATTTGATTAAAGAATTTATAGATCAAAAATACTTAAGATGAACTCTTAACGGAGAACGTTTAAACAGAGAGACATGGGACTGCGGCTCAACTCGTGTAATGATGACTCATGATTCACAGATGAAGTATCGTTATAATTTGGGAGGCGTCGTAGCAAAAGGTTACAATTGAGAGTTATAAAGAATTAGATGCCGAAAAAACTTGCAGACGGCCTCTTACGGCTGTCGTGTCTCCAGCGGAGATAGTTGTATGATTCATGTAATTCACGCACGATAATGAAAGGCTTGTTTGGAACATCTTCAGTGAAGTTATGAGGCTTGGGGTTTACAAAGAATGAAGATTTGGTACTAACTAGAATACTATCAGAACGCTTTATTACTGTGGCAAAGAAGGAAATTTGCATACTATGCTCAAATTTTTTAGATTATCGCGTTAGATGAAGGCAGTTTTTATGTTTTTTATTATTTCGATGGGTGTGCGAGATCGATCGATAGCTGGTGATGGATAGATCAGCAATGTCGTATAGTAGTGAAGTTCTGTGGGCTAGGCTGTAGGAGTGTGAGAAGGTTGGACAGCAGTGAGGAAGCTATGCGGATGAGTTAGTGTACGACTCGGTCGTTGGTGGTGTGCGATTCGTCACTATGTTATGTTTTTGGGGCTGCGTGTTTGGGTTTTTGAGTAATTGTTAAGGGCAGCGGATAACGAGCTGAGCGTATTATAACAAGCTAAATCGTCCAACTTTGTGTTGCAGTTGGAACAAACTTCAAGTGCCAAACAAGTCTAATTATTCGCCCACCCATTAAAGGAGAAAAAAAATCGAAAGTCTAACAGAACCAACCACCGTTCTACAAGTTGATAATGTCGAGTACAAATTCACTGGAACGAATTTACATGCGGTCCAGTTAGTGATGAAGAACTACACGCTTACCGAAAGAGAGGGTAGTGCAAATAATTGAAACTATTCACCCCGAAGAAAACGCCTAGGATACAAATGTGATCCTACAATGCTTGGGTGCAGAAGGTTATAGCAAAATGTGTTACCCACGATTAAGTAACTTGCAAGGAATACTTGACATGTCTCCACTAGTGTTCGCAAGTGGGAGAGTAAATTTAGCGCAATGCTGGGCTAATTATTATGGAGAAAAGAGTAGCAGACTCTCAGCAGAAAAGGCAGAAAAGGCGGAAAACTTGATGTTTCTCAAGCACAACCTCTTATTTTGAATTTCAATAATAGTGGCAAAAAGTATATAATCGTTGTAAAATCTCCTTTCATGAAGGTCGGCAGGTTAGGAAAGAGGATTGGAGGGTGCATTTGAAGTTGGGTCCCCGTCCCGCCACCTGTTAATTTCTGATTAATAGATTGTGGCTAAAACTCGAGATATAATATTAGGGCGATAATATATATATATAGATACTATATATATTATATATATATTATATATACATTATATATATATATATTATTAGTATTTATATAATATTATATCAGCGTTAATATCTTGATATATAATATATATAGGTATATATATATATATATATATATATATATATATATATATTATATATTGAGTATTATATTATTAGACACTCCGCATCTCGCGCTAGCGAAAAAAATGACAATCTGCTGGATCACTAAAGTATATATATATATATAGCTATATCTATATATATATATAATATATATTATATATATATATATTTATATAATATATATAATATATTAGTATAATATATATATATATATAATAATATATATATATTATATAGTATATATATATATATATTTATATATCTATTTATATATAGTGCAACTCAGCGCAGGCCTTCTTTACCACCTAAATTGGGGTTCAGGTGACATGTTTCTTATGGGCATTTTTTTTGTTTTTTTTTTTCTATTATTTGCGCCGTGTTATGGATTTTCGGTTTTTTCAGAGTCGACAGAGGAAAACATCGGTTATGTGTAGTTACCTCACAGGCGCGGCTGTCGATATGGTGGGTTTTCGTGAAAGCTCTGCCGGGAATCACTTCATATTCAGACCAAGAGGGGCGTACGAGATTCGACCCTTAGTGATCCTTTGGCTGTCGGCATACTAAGGATGCACGGGCCGAGCCCTTTTCAATCAAGGAGGGGGCGAAAAAAAACAAGGAAACCCACCAATCCCAGCCTAAGGCAATAATAGAATCTCAAGGGTGAGCGCAGACGTGGCTTATAAAGAGAGGAGAATTAAATATAGTTGGGAAAAACAGAAGGAAGGCAAGAGTTTGTCGGCACAGCAGGAAATGGGAGCTAGTGGGAAAGAAAGAGGCACCACAGGGAGAATAGACGCGACTCGTTCGCCTGGCGCGGGGTGCTTGTCTTAACATTACTCATCGCAGGTAACTTACGATGTAAGCCAGTCGAACAAAGATTCATTGCGAGCAGGCAATGGCCCAGTAGCCTTTGTATCGACAGGAGGGCGACGCAATCGGAGGTGGAGCATAACGAGCGGGGTCCAACTCCCTGAGCTCTACCGGCGATATACGTTACTTGTACTGACATGAGCGGTTAGAAATGGGACGGTGCGATCGCACGAAGTAGGTAGGTGGCAGGGGTCCAACGTCACGTCGTTACGCAGTGATGGTAGGCAGGGTGATCAACGAGAGTTTGAAAGTAGGAGGCATTTATTCGTCTCTTAGCTTTTTAGACCTCAACCGCTATCACAATAGAAGGGTGGATAGCCCGGAGCCCCCTCTAAATGTGAGCAAGTACTAGAAACCATACAAGGGCGAATAGGCCCTTATATAACTGGAGCAGGCTGTGCAGAGGAAAAATTCCCGCATTTCTGCAACCTGAACAGAACTCCCAGTTTCTTTGAGGCGCACTTAGCAAATCCTTGAAATCATGAGGTTTCCAAGGACAATTTCATTGTTTATGTAAGACGCAAGAATGTTTTTAAATGCACAGGAGAAGACGTCTAGAAGCCGTCGAAGGAAAATCAAAGGAAACGTTGGGAGGTGCCTTTTTGAGAAGGGAGAATGTAGAGCAAGTTGAGTTTTTTAAAGAGTTGAATTTGTACAAGAGTTGCGGTGACTGGACACGACCGGGAAATCATGCCAGATCGACAAGGAATAGAATCGGAAAAGCTGAGACGAGAGGCAACTCTAGAGAGGAGAAAAGACGGGGAGAGGAGATTTGAAATGACGTAGAGAAGTGCGGGTGCGGAGGGGGGTTTGAGGTCGTCCGGCATAGAAGGTGATCAGAGTTATGAAGTAATCGCTGAGGAGATCAAGGGTTGTTGGTGCACCCAACCGCCCCGCGTGTAGGTACGTAGTAGCAAAGTGTGTTCTGCCGACCGATAGGCTGAGGCCGAGTTTGCGATGAGGTAAGTGAGGGATAGGTTGGAATATAAGAAAGCTTGAGAGAGATGAAGAAGGCGGGAACCTTCGCGCGGTACAGACGTAGGATGCCACAATTACACGAGTCCAGCAAGGAAAGGAGATGACTAGTCGTAGCAACGGTGTGGAGCCTGAGCGCGGACTAAAGGGGGTGAAAGGAGGCGAGGCAGGTCGCCGCTCTCCGGAAATCAAGGGTAACGAGTGCTGAATAGGGGAGCGATCGAGAAAAAGCACTAGACGAAGAGTAAGCAATAGCAGAAGGAGGAAAACCAAAGAGGAAGGGAGCTTACGAGAGATTGGAGGGAAACCGGTATTGGCGATTCGCCGTTGCAACCCGCGTGTCAAAATATGCAGTCTGATGGATATGGTCAAGCGCGCACGCAATAATGTAGACGCACCAAAGCTCACCCAGGCCCTAGGGCAGAGACGACAAATAAAGTCAGTTAGAGTAGGAGAGTATGGTCACGCAGTTTGACCTCGGGAGCTCGACGAAAAAGCCATACTGATGATCTGAAAAGAGGGAATGAGACTCCAGATGATCCAGGAATGAGAGTTAAGAAGAGTTTCAGAAGAGGTTTTAGATTAGAATACAAGTGGAGCTTCATAGGGTCGATAGTTTTTAGAGGATTAAGAACGGTACCTTTTTTTCGGGATCGTTGGACATGTGCGCGCTTGCGCATCGAGGGAAGGTGTTATGGAGATGTCATAGAAGAACCATAGAGAGGACGGTAAGGCGGCCAAGGATGTAGAAGTGTTTGGCGTGGTGTGCTGACGGATGAGGAAGGACCAGGGGTCGCCAGCTCAGGAGGCAGGCGAATCCGACGAGAGCGGGTCACGAAAGAGGAGACGGGGGCGAGGAAATCGAGCCATTCGCGGAGCCACTCCAGCCTGCCTGACGTTATAGATCTCGGGATAAAGCCGGCATGCACCGAGCATGGGATTACTCACGGATTTACATGGAAGAGCCTCGGGAAGAAGGGGGGGTATGGCCAGTAGCAATTAGATGCGAAAAAGGGCGGCCGAGAGATTCGGGCCTTCTGTTCAGAAGGAGAGTTAGCCGGGGGGGGAGGTTAGGTGGTGGAATCAGTCGAGACCGAGAAGCGGTCGATGAGCGCGAGGGATCAGGGGAGGAAAGGCGCAGATTTGGGGCAAAAGTTTTGTTAGACCAACGACGAAGGGTTTTGCGCAAGGGGCCAGGAACGAGAATGTTTTGTATATGTAGAGGTAGGGAGAGAACCTAAAGTGACGGTTGTTCGGCAAGACCTTCTTTTCGGTTAGTTTGAAAGTGCGGACCATTGGCACATGGGATACTTGGGCTAAGGTGGCATCTGCATAAGCGCGATTCGAGCAGGGAATGAAAATTGAGTAAGAGTGATAGGAGAGACGTGAGTTTTGTCCGGGGATCATGTGGAGAGGGCGAGGGGGAACGGGCCTCACACGGATGACGCGGAAAGTGTCTCTCCCTTATGGCGCGAGAACAAGCTTCGTCTCGCATGCGAACCATGGAGTTTGGGGGAGAAAAGATTTAGGTATTGAAGATGAGAATGGAGAGCCTGCTCATAGCTGATTGTGGCCGAGGGTAATGGTATGATGGCAGCATAACCGGGTCTGAGCGAGGGTCTGCTCTCAATCGGATCGCCACGCATATATTGCGTTGAACGGTCGTGTGGTCGTCCCTCGAGCGCTCCACAGCTTCGTTGATTGGCTAGCGATCACGGTCCCTCGGAGGGACGCTCGGTATGACGGTGTGGCCATGTGTCCCAGGTGGTATGAGTATCAGTAGACAGAGCCGCTATAGAGGAGGTCCAAGCGGGCAAGCGACTGCTGGTTAACGCCACAGGGTACTTGCAAGGCGCCTAGAATATCCGCGCTCTGGGCACTGTCGCGAGTCCGATGGAAGTGCCAGCGGAAAGGACGGGAGTGTGGGCACAGCGGGTGGGTGAGCGGGATCCATTGAATAGTACATATGCGCATGTATAAGTGTAGAGATATGAGATCGAGACGTAGAACGCTATTCGGCGGGTGCGTTAGAGTAGAGGATGGGTAATTTAAAAATCAACCGGGTCGTCACGCTTGGTGGTAGTAGCACGCGTCGGAACCGGGACGAGGGGCACTGGGCTAGAGGGGCGTAGGGGGGCAATCTGGAGCGTATCTGAGCGCGAAGCATCTATGTGGTACGCTCTTATTGCGAACGTGTTCCAGATGCGCGTGTCGAGGAAAGAAATACGGGTGGAAAATGTTGTTGGGCCTACCGCCGTCCCAAGCGGAGCCCCAGGGCCGCGTGCATCGAGGTTGAGACGGAGCGCCAAGCCCACTCAGTGGTGGGTGTCGTTGAGCAGGGAAGTCGGTGCTAATAGAGAATCTAGCGGATTTGTGGGGAGTCGGGAAGGAGGGAGCGAAGTCTAACCAGGTCTCATGAGAGAGTGAGAGGGATAAGCCATAGTGAGTCAAAGAAGCCGTTTTGACAAACTCTGTGGCTCCATTAGGGGGGGAATAGCGAAACACAAGATTAATGATATGTTAGTAGGTAAGAGAAAGAATTTTACACAGAACATCGGAAATTGCGAGATTGAAGATTCCTCGAGACGGGTGTTACAGGAGTGTGTTGTGTTTATTCATAGACAGAGGACAGCCCCCGACCATTTAGACGGAAATTATAGAAAAAGTTATAGTTACGAGTATTAGGTTATTGTGAAGAGAATCCTGGCCATGCTGGGTCTAGACAATAGATGAGTAGCTCATGTTAGGTTGGAGAGTTAGAGAGGTGATGATTCGACAGATGTTCGTGATTAGCCACGTCCGGCTGGCGCGAAGCGTCTGGGCGCGCCGCTCACAGGACGCGCGTCAGATTGGAGGAAGACCAGCCCGCCTGCGCCCCAGCTACCGCCACTCTACTTCAGACCATGTAGTCATCTCGATCAGGCCGCTCCAAAACAAACGCACACAAGCTCTAATAGTGTTCATCTGTAACACGTGTTACTTCGAGCTCCGACACACGCCGTAGCGGGCTCAGCGTTTGAGCGGATAGTACGCGTGACGAGCAGCACACCGGACATGGACACACGAAACAGCGAAATAGCGGAAAAGGCTTGTGGTTGGGCGGAGGGCAACAGGTACAGGGTGACCACACAAGCCGATCGTGTAGACTGAAGCGAGTGCGAGAACACTAATGGTTACAGGTAGGTAAAAAAACAAGAGAAGAAAAAGGCAGATTGAATGACTGTATTCAGGGGCTGCAGTCTAAAGAGAGGTGGAAGGTCGATGATTGGGTATCAGGAGAGGGTGGGGACGTGGCGTCAAGCTGACGCAGCGTTACGAGGGGTTGTAGGGTCCTGGACATCGTACGCAGAACAGGCCAGGTGGCGATAGGTCAGCGTGAGAGGGCAAGAGCACGAATAACTGACGTCGGAAGGTACGAAAAAGCAGCAAGCGCCAGCACGCTCTCTCTCCGCGCACGCCTCGAGGCTTTAGTGGAGACAACAACACCCCGCAAGACCCCCTGGATCATTACGTGGAGATACAGTTACGGGTAACGCAAATCAGAAAATAAGGCACCCGCCTAGAGCTTCCACCGAACAAGCCAAACCACAGACCAGGCAACTACAAGAATAGAGGCACTTGAAGCGTGATACCGACTCAGTCGACTGACTAGGATCACTAAGCAGAGCACCACAGAGTAATCCTGAGCTCAGAGGGGGCTACTCTCGCTCATTTATGTCCAGAGTAGGGGTCAAACCAGAAGACCGATACACCCTTAGACCTGCAAGCAGCGCCTACGACAGCTGCGCTTCTGATCTAAGTTTCTCATTCAGCATGGTCGCCGGCTATTTCAGTGGCGATGTTAATAGCAGGTAGTAGACTAAGGATCTGGCTGCGCATGAAGAGAGCGGTCATCCGTATTGAGATACAACTGATTGTCTACCTACTCTCCGAAAAGTATACAATCACAGTAGACACCGCGCTTTCCACGACGAGACGATGGAGGCGAGTCAGGTTGGAGTCAATCTTCAGGAAGTAACCTCGATACCAGACGAGACAAGGAGAAAAAAAAGGTTATGAGATAGGTGCATAAAATAAACTTTAACTGAGAAATACAAATACAAAAGAATAAACTATTGTTCCTTCGGTTCCCAACCGGTTCCGATTCCCCAGCGAGCACTCACCATAGATCGCGCCTTGTGCATGATATTCACTCGCGGCGACGGCATAAATATTTGGCATGGCAGTCGCTACTTGTCTTAGGCCTAATCTGTAGCAGCGGCATCTCGCGACACGACGCTGATATTCTTATCGTGCGCCCGCGTACAGATTAAACGACTGCCGCCACATAAGGCTCAATCCCACGTTGAGCTTAAAGGTAGTATCTTCCTGGTGCCGACGGGTTTCACTATAATCCTCTCTGGAGATAGCGACTATATCGAGGTCAATAAGCCGGCTGAACGCAGGTGTTAGCGTAGTGAGCTGGACTATGATCATGGAGTTCGCGCTTCACCAAAGCCACTAGCGATGGCGGACTGATCCCTCCACGCATTGAGAGGTAATATCGGCGCAGGGCTTCGGGGTAGTGCCGTGAGACAGGCCGAGCCTAGCTACCAAAATGTGGCTGAGTACTGCAGCAGTCACCACGAGATAGCGAGCAGTATTAAGGCTGATTATATGTGTACGTAATTGAATGGAGTGAGTATATGGAGTGAAGTAGATGGTGAAAATAATTAGGTATAGGAGTAGCGGTGGGGAACGGATCTAGTATGTTTAACTCATGATTAGTATCGTGATACGATAGTTATATATAGCTAGTAATAGTATCATAAATAATTGCGCTCACAGGGCGAATGAGCCTAGAGGAGTAGTTTATGTATAGTTGATGTGATATTTGACGCTAAGGTAGATCACTATCATCAGTGAGGCAGCCGACATGTATTGGATATATCAGGCGAGTCCTGAAATCTTTATATGGTATTGAGAGTATTATTAAATTATACTATATTCTTTATAATATTATGGCGTTAGGCTATTATTAGGGGATGATGAGTGAAGAGGAGCTTGGTTTAATTGTACTATATATATATTATGTGTATATATATATATTGATATACTATATATATTGATATATATATATATATATATATATATATATATACTATATATATACTATATATATGGACATTCGGTAGGATTTGGCAGTGGGTCTGTGATATGCTTTTTCAGTTTTAGGGGTAAGAAAACAGCATAAAGGCATATAATGTTCGGAAATTTGAGAGGGGGAAAATTTCCATTTACTGCGTGAGGAAAGTAAGCAGGACGGAAGTGGTAGTGTCAACCAGAAAATAGAGGGTATAAATTAATTTTAATAATGATGTAAGCAAGTTCAGTCTAGGAGGTTAAGTAAGGTAAGTAAGTAGGCTAAAGTAAGTAATGTGATACCGGTAACGTAAGGGTAAGGCGTACGGATGAGGGTGACTGATAGACGGTAAAGCGTGGTAAGCGGTTAAGTAAAGTTACGACTGTGAAGTGTACATCGGACCTATGTGGGTAAGTCATAGTGACTACAAGGGTGTCTGCTCAAGTCGAGAGGGTCACGCGTAAGTGCGTAGATATAGGAGGTTAGAGTAGGTAAGGTAAAGTAGAGGAGTAAGAGTAAGTAAGCGACTGGTGAGAACCAGGTAAGGGTAGTGTGAAATAAAGGTAACGCGGTTTTTTAAAGTTAGCGTTGGGAGAAGTAAGCATAGTTTTGTAAGCTTCACTTACACTTGGACCAACCTTTAAGTCTTAATGCTTATTGGGTTAAAAAAAATTACGCTTCTGATAATGGGCAAGAAGAACAAAATTTTTATTGTTAAAATAACCGTTTTCTATCGAATAATATAAACTAATAGCATATAATATATATTATAATATATAGTATATATATATATATATTATAATATACATATATATATATATATATTATATATATACTGTATATTATATATATTTAATATATATATTATATATATATATATATATATTATATATAGTTATATATATATATATATATACTATTATATATAGTATATTATATATATATATATATATAGTAATAATATTTATATAATATATAATTATAATATATTATATATATATATACATATATTATATATTATATTAATATATATTATATATATTTATATATATAGTATATATATCTGTTATATTATATATATATCTTAATTTATATATATATATATTATATATTATATGTAATGAATTGTTTTTATGAATAATATATTAAGAATAATAAATCAATTAGTAGAAATTGATAAAAACAAAATTATTGGGAAAGTGTAAAAATGACAAAGTTACTTTGCAAGTGCTATGGCAATTATTCCAAGATACAAGAAAGATGCAAGTACAAGTACAGAGTACAAGCTGGGTTGTTAGACACTGCAAGTACAAGTACAGAGTATATTTGCACAAATGTACTTAGTATGTATAAAAACAGTACTTGTACTTAACCCCAAGCCTGTGATATATATATATATATATATAATATATATTATATATTATTATATATATATATATATAATATATATATATATATATATATATATATATAATATATATATTATATATCATATATATATAAATATATTATATATATATATATATTATAATATATATATATATATATTATATATATATTTATATATACTATATATATATAATATATATATATCTAGCTTTATATATATACTATATATTCTTGTATATTATGATTATTTATATATAATATTGTAGTACGCTTCATATATATATTATATATATATATATATATATATATATAATATATTATCTATATTATATATAATAATATATATATATATGTATATATCATATATATATATATATATAATATATATATATATATATATATATTATTATATAGTATATATATATATAGTATTAATATATATATATATATATATATATATATAAGTATCTATAAATATAATATAATAAATCTATTTATATATATATATATATATAATATATATATATATATATATATATATATTATATATATTATATATTATATTATATATATATATATTTATATATGCTACCACCATCACGGTGTAGAGTCCTGGTCGAGGAGGGGCGTGTTATCTATTAATATTATTTTATAATACTTATCATCATCACCATCCTGACATTACCCATATATATATATATATATTATTCTATATATATAATATATAATATATTTATTATATATATATATATATATATTATATATATATATATA
>JABUQX010047969.1:5000-7500 GCA_015478945.1 Trachelipus rathkii
TAACCAACATAATATATAATATATGTAATAATTCATGTAATAATATATATATATGCATAAGATTTATATTTATATATATATATATATATATATATATATATTTAGTTAAGAACTTTATCAGCTACAAATATATAATATAATATATATATATGGTTGATTGATTGAATTTGGAAGTTGTGTAGTGCAACAAAGCGTTTATGGAGGGTATAGTTCCGAGGGGTTGGAGGCGAGAAGTGATAGTACCCTTATATAAGGTTAAGGAGGATAAGGAAAACTGTAGGAATTATAGGGGAATTAGCTTATTGAGTGTTGTAGGGGAGATATATGCTGGTAAATTGGTAGAAAGAGTGCGTCGAGTGACTGAAGGACTGATTGGTGAGTGTGCTGGGAATCGACCGGTTGGGAACCGAAGAAAAAGTTGATTGAGTCCAGTTAAGGAATGCCTGGAAATGTGAGTTTTGGCAGGGCAGAGAAGAAAGGTGCATAATAGAAATGAATTAGCTGTGTTTTGTGAGGGTGTATGGTTGTGACCCACCTGGGACAAGAGAGGAGCCCCTCATTGACGAGGGTCTGTCTCGGTCTCGTGAAGCTCTAGGGTGGATTTTCTGATTGCGACGAGTTCTCACTAAAAGGTATAAAGGGGGCGGAAAGGCTGGGCTTTCTTTTCGACTTGCGTCATATTCTTCTACTACTTATGCATGTAATGCATGCAATGTAATGCAAGTTTACCATCACCTTGGGATACTTTTTTTTTTTTTTTTTTTTTAACATTAGTTTTACTGTTAGTACACGATCGCTTGTGTGTGTGTGTGTGTTTGTGTGTGTGTGTGAGTGTGTGGATTGAGTAAACGTGTAAATTTTTAAACTATTAGAGCTTGTGTGCGTTTGTTTGTGCGAGCGGCTGATCGAATGACAGGTCGAAGTAGATGTGGGGGTGGGCGCAGGCGGGGGTTTTCTATTGACTTTGCTAACGTTCGCGGCCTGCGTGCTAATCACGAATCTGTGGAATATCACCTCTCTAACTCTCAACCTAACATTTTATTATTGTCTGAGACCCAGCTGGCCAGGGATTCTTTTTCAAATAAACTTAATATCTGTAACTATAACTTTTTCATATAATTTCCACGTCTAAATGGTGGTGTCTGTGCCTATATAAACACAAACTCTCCTGTAACACGCTATGAATCTAGAATCTCCTAACTTAGATGTTCTGTGGCTAAAATCTTTCTCCCTACTTCCCACTATCATTATCTTGTGTTTCTGCTACTGCTCCCTAATGGAACAGATTTTCTATCTTACTACTTCTCATGAGACTGTTACTTCTTCCCATCCAAATGCTGAGATCCTCCATTTAGGGGATTTCAACGTACACCACACTGAGTGGTTGGGCTCCTTTCACACTGATGCAGGCGGGGAGGAGGCCAAAACATTCAGTATTCTCAACGGTCTGGAACAGTTAATTAAGGAACCTACACATATTCCAGATCGTCCTAACCAATTCTTGAATACGCTTGACTTATGTTTCACCACTACTCCTTCTCGTTTTAAATACACCATTTCTCCTCTCCTATCGGTAACTCTGACCACAATCTTGGCAACTCTTAAGTATAGCACTTTCTCTCAGCAGCTCCACCATGCCTAAAGGTATTTTCTGGCACTTTAATCGGGCTAATTGGGAGGAATTGCGTTGTTTTGGCTAACTACTCTTGGAATGAATCCTGCTTTGACTCCAGGGGATGCCTCGGTCACCGCAGTAAAGGTGGGGACGTAATCACCGATGGGATGAGCAGGTTCATTCCATCTTCAAATATTTTTCTCCCCAAAATTCATGGTTTGATAAAGCTTGTTCTCACGCCATTCAAGAGAGAGACATTGCGTATCGGGCATGGAAAAACTCACGTTCTCCTATCACTCTTACTAATTTTCATTCTGCTCGGAATCGTTGCAGGATTACATTCGACAGGCTAAGCGCACTTTCATTAAAAGAAGGTGCGCCAACCTTCTTGGTTCTCCTACTGATAAAAATTTCTGGCCTCTTGCCAAAAACATCTCCTAACAACCTTTCCTCCCCTTATTGGCTTTGACTGTTCTGTTGCTAACTCTCCCTTCTGAAAAGGCCAATCTCTTCGGCCTCCTTTTTTCATCTAATTCTACCCTGGACGATTCTGGCATCCCTCCTCCTACTCCTTCTCCTCTCAGGTTTCCCATGTCTTTACCTGTAATTACACATGATCGTGTGCATGGGATCCTGAGATCTATGAACGCCAGGAAGGCTAGTAGCCCGAATAGCATTCCTCCCAGTGTTTTGAGGGTGTGCTTCTGAGCTGGCGCCTGTCCTCGTTCAACTCTACTCTCTATGTCTTAATACTAAAACTTTTCCTCAGTGCTAAAATGTCCAACCGATCCCGAAAAAAGGTAGCCGTTCTGATCCTTCTAACTATCGCCCTATAGCTCTCACTTGTATTCTATCTAAAATCTTTGAAACTCTTCTTAACTCTCA
>JABUQX010047969.1:22500-35000 GCA_015478945.1 Trachelipus rathkii
ATATATATAATATAAGCGGTATATATATATATATATATATATATATATATATAATAATAATATATATACTAATAATAAATATAATAATATATATATATAGTATATTATAATAATATTAATATAATATATTATAAATAATATTTATATATATATGAGAGAGAGAGAGAGAGAGATGAGAGAGAGAGAGAGAGCACGAGAGAGAGAGAGAGAGCCAAGGTAAAAGAGTGATAACAAAAAATATTTTGTACGATTTTGGTACTTTATTAAACTTTATCTTTATCCAGTTTAATACTATTTATTTTTTTAAAGGGCATAATTCCAGAAAAGGGCCAGGAGAATTATCTCGAAATGTATGACACTTACAGGAAAACCAAATACATATTTGGAATCAGCGTATAAAACTTATTACGGAATGTAAAAAAAAAAAAAAAAAAAAAAAAAAAAAAAAAATAAAAAAAAACGAAAGAAACAACACTTACAGAAAAACAAATTACATAATTTGGAATCAAGCGTATACAAGCTTTTTTTTATGTGTAAAGTCGTTCGTCCCCCTCGTCCCCCATCGCTCGAGCCCCTTAAAATTGAAGTTCAAGGGAATATATTTCCATTAGGGGCTCGAGCGATGGGGACAGAAGGGGGGAACGAAGGTTCCCCCCCGTCGTCCCACCTAGAGGCCGAGAAGACCCCGACTCTTGGTATCAATGCGGTCTACCTTGGGTATTCGTTAGTTTTAAATCATAAAACGACTTTGCATATAATAAGCTTTATACGCTGATTCCAAATTGTAATTTATTTTTTTTGTTACAGTGTCGTACTTTTCAGAGTTTGTTTTGTTTTTGTTTTTTTACATTCCGGTAATAAGCTTATACGCTGATTTCCAATTATGTATTTGGTTTTCCTGTAAGTGTCATAATCTTTTCGGAAGATAGATTACCCTGGCTCTTTTCTGATATTTTGCCTTTTAAGTTAATTTGTAAAACGTATTTATCATTTATTTTAATAATAAAAACGTAATTATCATTTTTATTGTTTATTTGAACGATAAATTCATACCTATAAGAAAATAATATAATCAACAACAACAATTCGAATATAAGTTCATACATTTTTATAAAAAAAATTTAAACAAAAGGAAAGAAATCTGAGCTCACACCGAATAGCAATTTTTGGTCAATTATACTGCATTTTTAACTTTTTCAACATAAAAAAAAACTACTCAAGTTTGCGGGTCATCTAGCTCCACATGTACATATATATATATAAATAATATATATTATATATATATAATATATATAATATATATATATATATAATATAATATTATATATATATATTTATATATAATATATATATATATATATATAATATATATATATATATATAATATATTATATAATAGTATATTATATATATATACTATATATAACACCCAGAAAGGACCAAAACAACAAAATTTTTATTACAAATCTATTGTCGACTAGTTTCGAGTGAAGCATAAATCTCAACCCATTTTCAAAGGCTAAAGTAGAATGTACAAAAATTTTAAACTTACAATATGAAATATAAAATAAATAAATAAGTAAGTATATAAAATATAACATTTAAGAAAAAGTATTGTCAAATAGCGAAATCTCACTTCAAAATTATGCAAATTTTCCTTTAACTTGGATTTGTGGTGTCATATATACAAAGATTCCAACAGAAGCTGGAGATCCGGCTTATGTTCAAAATCTAAAATTCTAAAATTTAAATTCATTGTAGGATAATTTGAATGTAGAGAATGTGAGTTAATATCAAAATAGGGGGATGATGTAATTGTTCCAACGTTCTGAAGGAAACACCTTTGTGCTCAGCAATGCGAGTTGAAAGACTTCGAGTAGTCTTCCCAAAATATGCGGCAACACAGCCACCACAGTTATATTTATATATCACCGATGAGCAAAAAGGTGTCGGAAATCTTTCCTTAGACTTGAAAAACTTTCCAATTTTGTTATTATTTTTCAAAATCAGTTTTAGATTAAGATGGGGGTAATTAATTTCTAATATTTCATAAACTTTACCTTTCTTTGGTAACTCACATTTCCCAAAAATGGCAACTTGAGATATAGAAGCTCCTTAGATAAAGTTAATTTGGCCGGAAGAGGTTTCAATTTTTCAGAAAAGGTGTATTCAAGAAGTTTAACTCATCAGACAGATTAATATATTATGAAGAAATTAAACTAAATTTTAGGATTTAGTAATACACCAAAGGTTAAAAAAAAAAAAAAAATTGCAAACAAAAAACAGATCCCAAAGATAGTTTCTGTGAAAATAAAACGGTTTACATCGACTGGAATTGTAATGACGTCATTTTCTGGATATTTTACCCCGAGAAATGCTAAACCATAATGGAGATTTCGACAGTTAAAATATACACTGAGCAAAAACATATTTAAGATTATTATAGTATCATTACATCCGTGTATATATATATTAATATATATAGTAATAGTATATAATATATATATATAATTATATAATATATATATTATAATATTAATAATATATATAATATATAATATATATTATATATATATAATATATAATATATATATATTATATAATATTATATATATATCTATATATATAATAATATTATATATATATATAATAATATATTATATATATATAATATATATATCATATATATAATATTATATATATATAATATATAATATATTATTCAGTAAATCCAAACCTTAAGAATACAAGAAAATGTTATTCACATAGCTTGTTAGAAACTAAAAATATCGAATTAATTATACGAAAAAAGAACCCAAACTATTTTTCGCTAAAAAAAAAAAAAATGTTTTTTGTACATTCTACTATCGCAGTAATCTCCTATCATTTTCATTAAGCTTGACAAATCAATTCCTATATTTTGACTTGTGATATTCTATAAACCCCAATATATCTATATAATATTATATATATTATATATATAACTATATATATATAATATTATAATATATATATAATATATATATTATATATATTATATATATATATATATATTATATATATATATATATATATTATTATATATATATATTATAATATATATTATATATATATATATATGTATATCAAGTTTTGATGGAGAAGGTTTCTGACAGCAACCTTGTACCTTTATTTTTATTTTAATTTGGTTTTGGTTTTTTAAAGTTTTTAAAGCTTGAGAGAGAGAGAGAGAGAGAGAGAGAGGGAGAGAGAGGAGAGGAGAGAGAGAGATGAGAGAGAGGAGAGAGAGAGAGGAGAGAGAGAAGAGAGAGAAGAGAGAGTAAGGGTGTTTATTTCGCATATTGGATTTTATCTTTTTTATTGTTAAATTTTGATACCTTTAAATTGGAAGTTTGATTATGGAAGTATTAACTTTGAAAGGATAGCTCTTTATAATTAATATGAATTATGAATATCTTTTATCGGTGAATATTATATATTATAATATATATATATTATTATATATTATATATATATATTATTAATAGAATATATATATATATAATATATATATATAAGTATCTATCTTTGGAATTCCTTGCCTTCTTCTGTTTTCCAACTATTTTATCTTCCTCTCTTTAAAGCCCACGTCTTCGCTCACCTGAGAGATTTGCGTTGGGTGGGTTTTTCAATGTTTTATTTTCCGCCCCCCTCCTTGAGAAGGGCCCATTGGCCGCGATGTGGTGGTGATCGGTAATATAATATATATAATATATAATAGTATATATATATATATACTAATATTATATAATATTATATATATATATATATATATATATATAATATATTATATAATATATATATATATATTATTATTATATATATCATATATATATATATATATATATATATATTATATATATATAATATTTATTATATCTATATATAATATATATATATAATATATATATATATATATATATATATATATTGCTCCAATCCGTGGAATCCCTTCCTATCAATACTTATGTCAATTAAGAAATCTTAGCAAACATTACAATACAGAACACATTTTTATATCACTCTACTTGTTCAGTTCCGTTATAAATTTATAATCATATATTCAAAAGACTTTTTTTTCGTCCACGTCTTCTTGTTCCTCTCATATCTCTAAATTCCTTTATTTCTTCCCTTTATTCTCCTCATCTGTCAAATTTTTTTTCACGCAAATCTACCTTAATAATATAATTAGCGCTTGTAATTAGCGCTTATAATTAGCATTTTTGTTTTATAACAGTTTCCATTTTTCGTTTACATTTGCTTTGTTATCATGTCGCCATATAACTTAGGATTTTTTAACTTACCTTTTTTTTCATAGAAATTTAGATTTCAGAGGTGTTTTGCCCCTTTTTAAGAGGGATTAACTTCTCTACGGACTTTCTATCTTGAGGATCAAACCTGGGGGCTTTCGAAATACAGCTCTCTACGCCATCTCTAATCTTGTTCTATATTTTTTCTTGATAGCTCTTCTCGATGAGGATTTTTTTATTAGTGTTTTTTATTGTAGCGATTTTTGAACTTTGCTTATATTAAGCATGTGTTTTATGAAAAAAAAACTATTCTGTCCCCAGTTAAAAACTCTTTAAGTAAACCTAAACCAAAAGCTATCTCTATCGTGAGAGTGAATTGAGAGACGTGAAATCGATCAACTTAATACCTGGATGAGAGCTAAAAACAAACACCAAAGTAAGAATGGGTTTATGCTAACTATGTGGTTGCTCGGTCACGAAAAAATATTAAAAAATAAATCTTTTAAATGGTTCGTTTAACGCAATTAAAATTAAGGACACATCAAAGAAAAGGTTAAATCAAAAAATGATCAAACCAGTATATAGTATTTTGCCACTACTGGAAAGCATTTGATGAGGAGCTCAACACACTGTTCGCGATGGAATTAATTTTATTTTTCTCAACCGCTTCCGGTCAGAGCCCTATTCTAGGTGGGGGTGGGCAACAATTTACCTTCCCCTTCACCTTCTTTCACCTTGGATTAGGCATACCTTTAACCTTTTCCAAGATAAAGATTTTCTAACCTCTTCTCATAAGAACATTCTTCATAATCTTGAATATTATATATAATTCCTTGTCGCTTTTAGTAAATGGTAAATTAAATAATAAAAAAAAAAATAACGTTTGTAAATTTATTACATTTCTACGTTATGAAGACTTTATTTCCTTTCCACGGTATATTATTTCATTTTTTTAATAGTAAATAATTTAGGGTCCTTAAGGAATTATTTTTACTTAAAATGCTGTAATTATATTTACTAAATTAAACAAATTTCTTTTTAAATTATCATTTTTTGTTAATGTTTAAAGTTGATAATAAGGGAGTCTAAAATTTTGAAGGTAATAAAATTTTTTAATTTGCTTATATATATATATATATATAATATATATATATATATATATACCGCATACCATATATATATACCATACTACTATATATATATATATCATATATATATATATATATGCTGCTGCTCTGCATAATATATAAAAACAGATATGGGCGCTGAAAAATTAATTGCTTTAAAAACTACGCTTGAAGCGTTTCTTTGGGGACGTGGATGGCCTAGCGTCGTTCAAACGCATCCGGTTATTGTTAACTATGCGACGCGGAGTCCAATGTTATCCCGCTGATGGAGGGTAAAATCTCCTGTGACTCATTCATTTAAAATGGGGGCCAGGCCTTTTACTCAGCAATTATGGGATGAGAAAACCGGGTGCTTTAAAAACTACGCTTGAAGCATTTTTTTTGAGACGTGGATGGCCTAGTGGTTAGAGAGCCGGTTATTAACTATGCGACGCGTAGTACAATGTTCGAATCCCGCTGATGGAGTAAAACCTCCTGTGACTCATTCATTTTAAATGAATGAGTCAATACTCTCAACGGGACCAAACGTGACCTCTGCGTCTGGGGTTATCTTGATGCTCTAACCATAGGCTTATCCAATATCTAAGCGACTTCAGAAGCAATATTTACCGCCTCAGCCCTCTCTAAACTTTAATATTTCTTTAATTATCTTCTTCATATTTTAATCTTAATGCTTATTGGTTAAAAAAATACCTTCTAAAGTGGAGGAAAATACAAGAATTTTTAATAAAATATACCTTTCCATTAAGATCACTACTGAATAATATATATATATATATATATATATATATATATATATATATATATATATACTCTAATAATAATAATATATATATATATATATATATAATGTATATATACTGTATAACAACAACAATAATAATATATATATATATATATATATATATATATATATATATATACTTCTTCTTATATAACTAATATATATATATATATATATATATATATATATATATATATATATATATATATAATATATATATATATATACTAATAAATGTGTGTGTGTGTGTGTGTGTGTATGTAATGTTAGGTAAAAAACATCTGTATCTACTAAAATTTATAAGGCGAGAATATATTTGAACATTTATTTTATGGAAAATTCGACCAGGCTGGTACCATCATCAGGTCTAAAAATATTAAAAATTCATTTAAAAAATTTATATATCCATGATAAAGGCTGAACAACAATGGGATTGATTAAAAATTAATGTACTTGAAAGGATTTTACAGTAATTTATAATAATATATATATATAATAATAATAGCAATATATATATATATCTAATATATATATAATAATAATATATATGTATAATATATATGTATATATATATATAATATGTTATAATAATATAATAATAACAATAATATAATATTTATGTAACAATAATATATATATATATATATCTTATATATAACATAATAATAATAATATAATATATATGTATATATAACAATAGCAATAATATATATACATGTATATGCTATATATATATATATATATATATGTATATGTAATATAATATATATAATAATAATAATAATAACTAATAACAATAATAATAATAATATATATTTATAGAATAATATAACTAATAATATAATATATCTTCTTCTAATAATAACGTTAAATAATAATAATATGTAATAATAATAATACAATAATAATAATAATAATAATATAATAATAATATATACATATATAATATAATAATATGTAATATAATAACATAATATATAACCAATAATATAATAATATGTATAACTATATATATAATAATATAATATCATAATACAACTAATATAATAATAATAATAACCAATACAACAACCAATAAATATGTACCCATGTACATGTATTTACATATATGTACTTTTAATATGTGTAATATGTATGTATGTAATAATAATAAGTATCTCTACTCTATATAATAACAATAACCATATGTATATGCTCTTAACCTTTCTAATAATAATAATAATATATAACTATACAATAATATATATATTTATATATATATATATAACAACAACATATATATATATATATATATATATATATATATATATATATACTATAACTTATATATATATATATAACTTAATAATATATATATATATATATATATATATGCTATATATATAACATATATATATATATAATAATATATATATATATATATATATATATATATATATAAACGCTTAAAATTAAAAATAACAAACTTATGAATAAACATTAAAGTTGATAAAAAAAAAAAAAAAATTGGAAATTAAATAAATACCACAATAAAAATTCTTAATTTAATAAGAGAATTTTATTATCATGAAAATAAATTAAAAATAAAATACTAAATATAAAAATCACAAATAAAAAAATTTTAAACATAATTCCCTTGTAATTGAAGATACTAATATTAAATATGATAAAAATATATATTTAGACGAAATTTTATTGCTCACGTAAAACCTTTAAAAAAAAATTTACAATTCAGAATTTAGATATATAAAGTACTGCACAAAATAAATTGATAATAAAAATCCTGTTTAAAAAAAAAAAGAAATAATAATAATAATAATAAAAAAAAAAAAAAATAAAAAAAAAAAAAAAAAAAAAAAAAAAAAACAAAAGTCAAGTAAAGTTTCATTCTTTTTGTAACTATTATCATTTAAACAATAACATATTTCACTACCGTTTTTCAGAACTGTTGCAAGAAATGAGAAAAAATGTAATATGAGAAAAAAATTATAAATGTTGGTATGTAGGAACGTATGTATAGGCTTATATATATATGTCCAATAATCACAAAAGATAATATATCACTTAATAATAGGTATACATGTATATAAATATATATATTTATTAATCTATATATAACGTATATAATAATAAAAATAACAACATATATATGTATATATATAACGTTAACTGATGAAACATCTATATTAATAAATATCATATATATATAATCTTTCTTATAATATATATGTCTTTCCATGAGGCAAACCCTTCTAATAAATATATATAAACATATATATATATATATATATATATATATATAACTTATACTTTATATATATATATCTTTTTCTATTAAATATCTTTAGCTGCCGAAAAATGTTAGTAAACGTTGTATTTTCCGACTCTAGAAGGTATTTTTTTTAACCAATAACCATAAAGACTAAAGTTGACAATTTTTTTTTTTTCAACCAATAAGCATGAAGATTAAAGATTTTGTACCAAGTATACACCAGATTGAGTCTATGTGAGCTAACGAAACATAAAAAACATTACTTACTTACTTGCCTTACTTACATGCCTTACTTACCTACTTGCGCACGACTTGCCGCACATATTACTTAACCTAACTAACTGTTACTAAAATATTATAAATTATTATACTATTTTCTTTGCACTAAATGTAGAATTTTGTTTTCCTCAAAGTAAAGAATTCCTAATTTTGCTTTACAAAAAATTTACAGGAGAAAAAGATCGTACCGAATGTTCTATATATATATAATATATATATATATATATATATATATCTATATATAGTATATATATATATATATATATATATATATATATATATATATAATATATATATATATATATATATATATATACTATATATATATGGTGTCAATTATATGGACAGCTTTCTAACATGAATAAATGGTATGGGCAAACTAAGTAATTTGGACCAAACATATTTAGAATCTTTATTATCAAAGTTTATTTCACATAAGTGACAATGTTACAAACTTTCAATATGTGCTCCATTAGTGATTTCCAAAAGACCCAGTAGCAGATATTAGAATTCTGCAATTTACGCAATAACATATACATATATATATATATATATATATATATATATATATATACTATATATATATATATATATATATATATATAGCTATATGTATCTTATGCTCTGTATGTAATATGGAAGTATATGTATATGTTTATATGTATATGTATATGTAATATATATATAATAATAATATAATATATGTATATAATAATAATAATAATATATAACAATAATATAATAATAATAATAATATGTATATATGTAATAATAATATATGTGATAATAATAACAATATAACAATAACAAGCCAGCTAATGTAATAATAATAATCTTAACATAATAATATATAATAACTTGTGATATGTATGTAATAATAATAATAAATATATATATATGAAATATGTATAATACTATAATAATAACAACCAACAACAAATAGCCAATAATATATATATATAATAACATATATATATATCATATATAATGTAATATATAATAACTGTAATAGTCTCTCCATGAATAATAACTAATAATAATAGTAATATGTAATATATGCATATGTATATGTAGTTTAAAGTAAACCCTAGTAGAATTATGTTAATAATACTAATAATAAATTTTGAAAGTAATACATACATATTTGATTTACGATAATTTGCACATTCTCAAGATGAATATATGTATAATAAAAATATATAAAATAATAATAATAATATATAACATAATAGTATTAGATAATAACTGTTAACCTTTCAAGACTAGTGATTTAACATCAATAATAATATGTAATAATATATATAATATATATCTTTATATATATCAACCAATATAACCAATAACATAATATATGTATGATTGTACATATATATAAATTAAATATATGTATATATGTATATGAACTTAATATCTATATAATAATATATATATAGCTATATGTAATAATATAATATGCTATAATAATAAATATATGTAATATATATATCATATAATAATGATAATAATCTAATTCTATATTTTTTTCTTGCTCTCTACACTTACATACATGATACATACATGCATACATATGCACATACATACATACATACATACATACATACATACATACATACATACATACATACATACATACAAACATACATACATACATGTTTATTACCCAATTATGATACATAAACAGACAGAATTTAACTATCATCTTACATCATTAAGATGAAAATCACATATAAATAAATGCAACCACGTAATAAAAGAGGGTAAGACAATATTTTGAAAGATATAAAAAAAATAACTATAGTTGCTTTATAATCTGTATGCATATATTTAAATATATATATAATATATATATATATATATATACATATATATATATATATGGCATAACAACATATATATACAATAATTTAATATAACTTAGTAATAGCCAATATTATATATATATATGTACTGTAGCAACAATAACTTAAAATAACCATAACAATAACTAACAATACTATATTATACTATATAATATATATATAATATTATTTATTGCCCCTTGCCCTCCCTTATTTGAGGGTCCATGTGAACTCCAGAAACCCAGAAACCTTCACCGGGAGGAGCCACAGATCTCTTAGGGAGGAAATCTGATAGAACTTTCTGTAGAGTGTGAGTAGGGGGCTCCTCAGAAGGGGGTGATCGTCTGTTTCAGCCTCTGGTAGGCATCTGCGACAGAGTGGAGAGGTAGCGTCTTGGAGTCGAGATCTGTGTCTGAACTCCTGGAAATCTGGGTGATACCTGGATTTCAGTGTAGAGTGTGAGATTTGAATCTGTCTTGGGAGTGTTTTATGTGTTGCTGATATTTTAGGGTGAGAGAGTTTATGAGATGATTTGGTGGGAGATTGTAGAGGTATTGGTGAGTAAAGTATGTGTAAATATGCTTTGAGGGATGTGTTGTTTGGAGGAGGGGGGGATAATTCTAAAGAGCTCCCGGTAGTGTAGAGTAGCGGATTAGGGAGGGAATTTTAAACGATGAATAGTGTGATCTCGTAGGTAGTTGTGGCATGGGTTTGTTGGGTTGAGAGCTTTGGTATAAAATTGTGTTATCATATCTAAATGGTCCTGAATGGTGAGGATTTTTGTTTCTTCCTGTAGATGCTTGATTAAGGTACTTTCAGACAGCCCGTGATAGTTCGAAGGGCAGTATTTTGTATTCTTTGTAATTTGATTCTATTGGTAGGTGAGGTTTGGAGGTACTAGACTGTTGATCCATAGCTGATTGTAGTTCTTGAGAATTGTTTGTATTTAGTTGTGAGTGTGGTTGTTTCATTGCTGAAGCTGTGTTGAGATAGAGTTCGTATAACATTTAATTTTCTGTTTATTGTACTTATGATGTTTTGAATGTGAGGTATAAAGGTTAAGTGGGTGTCAAAGGTTATACCAAGTATTTTGTGTGTTTTGTTTGGAAGGATAATGGAGTTATTTAGAGTTACTTGCGGGTGTAGTAATAATTGGTGTCTGTCAGTGGTGATCAAGGTTATGGATGAATTCTTGGCAGAGATTGACATTCTGTTGGAAGACAACCATGCTTCAAAACGATTTAGGAAGGTCTGTATATGATTTGTAGCTATTGGTACAGAGGGGTCTAATATGATTTTGGTTATAACGTCTGCATAGGTATAAGTTTTGAATTAGGAGGTTGGAGGTAGGGATGTCATCTGTAAATATGTTAAACAGGAATGGAGACAATATATATATATATATATATATATATATATATATATATATATATATATATATATATATATATATATATATAACTCTGCTATATATACTATATATATATATATATATATTCATTTCTGCTCCCCACAAATATATCGATATGTATATGTAATAATAATAACTCAGCATATTATATTTATATATAATATGTATATATGTATATATGTATGTAAAAATAATAATGCAATATAGCAATGCTTATAAATGTTCATATATGCATATTCATGTAACAGATGGTATATATATATGTTGCTAACAATAACATTAACAATAATATATATATATGTATTTAGACATATAAAAATAATATATATGTAATAATATATATATATATATCTAATAAGTACAATAATATATATATATATATATATATAATATAATGATATGGGGATGTATTTTGTTAAATGTTTGAGAATAGATTAGCAATTGTCTCTCAAGCAGGTCGACATTATTGAGTAATTGTTAACAAATTTGTACTCGACGTA
>JABUQX010047969.1:40000-49841 GCA_015478945.1 Trachelipus rathkii
AATAACCCTTAGCAAAATAAAATAAAAAAATATTTAATAGTAAATTAAATATTTAAAAAAGAAAAGGCAAACCAATAGCAAGTCTATAGTATATATATATAATAATAATATATATATATATATATATATATATGTATAACTCTTATATATATATATATATATATATATATATATATATATATATATACTCTCAATATAACTGCTCTAATATGTATATATACAACAGCATAATATATGTATGTATGTATGCTGTAAATCATAAATTATATATATGCTGTATAATAATAACAATATTAATAATACCAATATAACCAATATATATAATATATAAATATAAAAATATAAATATGAAATAATTATATATATAATAATAATAATAATAATAATAATAATATAATACATATATAATAATAACATATACTAATAATAATATTAATATATAATAATAATATATAATAATAATAATATATATATATATACATATATAATAATATATCATATGTGTAATAATACTTCTTTCAATAATAATATGTATATTCTCATAAAATAAAATTTCAACATAAAGTTTTCATTTGTGATCTTCCTACAAACAATCATATCTAACGGTAAAACAACATTTGATATTATTAATATATAACATATAACATATAACATAGCATATATATATATATATATATATAACATATATATATATATATATATAACTTAACATAATAAAATATCTTAATAATATATATATATAACTACTATATATATATACCATATAAAATATTAAATTCAAAGAAAAAATAAAAAATTAAACTTTAATTTAAATAATAATTTTAATAAATAATAATAATAATAATAATAATAATAATAATAATAATAATAATAATAATAATAATAATAATAATAATAATAATAATAATAATAATAATAATAATAATAATAATAATAATAATAATAATAATAATAAAATAATTAAAATAATTAAATAAAAATAAAATTCACAAAATTATTTAGAATTGAACCCAATAATATTTGATTCAATTAAAATACTTACAAAATTGTTATAATGACTTAGTGTTGTTATGTCTGTTATTATTATTTCTCCTATTATTCTTATTATTATTTTATTATTATTATTATTATTATTATTATTATTATTATTATTATTATTATTATTATTATTATTATTAATATCTATATACAATTAATTTTAAACATGCCATTTTTGTCCCTTAGTTTTCGCTATTTGGTTTCATTTTATTTATAAAAAAAAGATATTACAATAATTAATTTTGATCTTCAAAATAAGTATAAAAAATTAGGAATTTATAATAAAATTTAAGCTTTTATTATTATTATATTAGTATTATTATAAAAATATTTCAAATTATTATAAAAACTTTTCAAATGTGCGCGAGCGTAACACGTCAACTTAGTCGCGCGAAGCACAAGTAAGTTGTTACACGACAACGCTATCGCACATTTTATTTTACTACTACTACTATTACTACTACCGAGACATTTACTACTACTAATAGTGCTATTACTGCTACTACTAATACTATTACTGCTACTACTACTACTATAAAAAAAACATTTATAAAATAATTAATACTATAGATTCTAAATATGTTAAGGGTCCTCCTTAGGGGGTGTTGAGCCATAAAACCTTGGAAATAGACATAGAAGGCTGAAATTTGGTGAGTGGATAGGAGCGAACGAATGAAAAAGAGTACTGAGGGTAAATTATATAGGGGTTACTTTTAGGGGGGTCCTGAGCCCAAAAACATTGGAAATGGACGTAGAGGGCTGAAATTTGGTGATAGGATAGAAGAGAACGATTCAAATGGAGTACTGAGGTTAAATTAAGTGCCTGAGCAATAAAAAAAAATTAATAAAAAAATTTATATAGTATTTTACATTTTTAGTAATCATAGTATTAATAATATTTAAGCACATATGTACCGCGAGCGAAGTGAGCAAAAGCGCCCATGCGAGCGTAGCTCGCTTTTCAGGCAAGCTTGAACGCTCGCGTTCTAGCGTTGGGTATTATTATTATTATTATTATTATTATTATTATTATTATTATTATTATTATTATTATTATTATAATATTATTATTATTATTATTATTATTATTATTATTATTATTATTATTATTATTATTATTATTATTATTATTATTATTATTATTATTATTATTATTATTATTATTATTATTATTATTATTATTATTATTATTATTATTATTATTATTACAGAACTTTCAATAATATCTTTTCCTATTGTTCACATATTAAATCTCGATTAGTTACTCTAACCTAAAATATTAATAATTCTGTTTTCAATTAATTGAAATTCAAATTTTTTTTTCAAAATAGAGAAGTTACAATTTAATCATTTAATAACAAAGATCATATACAGTTTTATGTTATATAGTCCAATATTTAAAAATTTTAATATACCAATAAATTATATAAACAGAAAGTAAATTCTCTAGTGCATAAAATGTGGCTACTAATTGCTATAGAGTGTTGTGTCTTTTGAGACCCGACATATTAATAATAATAATAATAATAATAATAATAATAATAATAATAATAATAATAATAATAATAATAATAATAATAATAATAATAATAATATCATAATAATAATAATAATAATAATAATAATAATAATAATAATAAAAATAATAATAATAATAATAATAATAATAATAATAATAATAATAATAATAATAATAGTTATAAAACTAGTAATAGTATCAATTCAAACATTACAAACAGCAATCCAAATAGTAATAATATTCCAAATCCTAATATTAATTAGATAGTAACGATGGTATCGAATATAATAATAATAATAATAATAATAATAATAATAATAATAATAATAATAATAATAATAATAATAATAATAATAATAATAATAATAATAATAATAATAATAATAATAATCATAATCATAATCATAATCAATCATAATCATAATAACAATAACAATAACAATAACAATAACAATAACAATAACAATAACAATAACAATAACAATAACAATAATATTAAGAACGCCTATAAAAATAATAAAATAATAATAATAATAATAATAATAATAATAATAATAATAATAATAATAATAATAATAATAATAATAATAATAATAATAATAATAGTAACAATATTACCAATACTAAGAACGATAATAATAATAATAATAATAATAATAATAATAATAATAATAATAATAATAATAATAATAATAATAATAATAATAATTAACAGTAATAACATAATAAGTATATCAATTTATTATTATCAAATTATTATTATTGAATAGTTAAGCATTGTTAACATAATTTTTTATGAATCATATAAAAAAAAAAAAATAAAAAAAAATTGAGGAATTTAACTTTTTCAAATTTTTTGAATTTCTTTATTTTTTTCCTACGAGTTGGAGCCAAAAATTAATAAAAAAATATAATGAAATTTTTCCTTCTGATAAGAAATATTTATAAATAATTTCGTAAAACAAAAATATTATTCAATATTTTAATATTTTTTCTTTTCTTTATATATTAAATGCTTTTTTGTGTTCACATGAAAGTTGACTAAACGGTTCATTTTTTGTTTAGTTTTCCTTGTTGAACTCTAATATATTTTGTCAATATATATATATATATATATATATATATAATAATATATGTAATAATAATAATATATGTATATATATATATATATATATATGTAATATATGTATATATATATAATAATAATATTATATGTTTATATATGCATATATATATATATATATATATATATATATATAATAATATATATATATATATAATATATATATAATAATAATAATAATAATAATAATAATAATATAATAATAATATAATAATAATAATATGTGTATGTGTATAATATAATAACATATATATAATATATATAATAATAATAATAATAATATATATGTATATATATATATATATGTAATATATATATAATATATATATATATATATATATAATAACAATAATAATATAAATAATATAATATATAAATAATAATATATGTAATAATAATATAATAATAATAATATATAATATATATATGTATAATAATAATAACTTAATAATATAATATATATATATATAATAACATATATATATATATATGTATATATATATATATATATATATATATATATATATATATATATATATATATATATATATATATATATATGTATATATATATATATATATCATTTTTATATATATATATATATATATATATATATATATATATATATATATATATATATATATATATATATATAATAATATATATATATATATATTCATATTTATCATATATATATATATATATAATATATATATATATATATATATATAACTAGAGAGATTCTTTATCTTCTTGCACCAGGTGGAAGGTTCAATAAACGCGGCAAATTTCTGAGAGTGTTTTATTTTAATATCCTATCCAAAAACTTCCAAAAAGATCTTCTAAAAAGATCTCCAAAAAAACCTAAATAAAGAATAATAGAAAACACATTATAAATTAAATGTTCTTTACAATAATGAGTTTACTAAATATTAAATAATTAAGTAAATTTTTTAATTAGTATAATTGTTCCAATTATTTCAATATAAAAATATATTTCATGAATACATTAAAAATCATTTTAAAACAAACACATCAAAATTTCTTCAATATTACAATTCATATTTTTATTAAAAATAATAAAAGTATTAATTGCAATATAATAATTAATTACAATATATAAATATTTCAAAGATAATTAATAAATATATTTCATGAGATATAGCAAACATCTTTATTTTTAAAACAATAAAATATTACAAAGTAAAAGCTTTATTATTTATTATTATTATTTAAAGTATGAACAATTCTTTACCTTTGATCCAAGTAGGTGGAAAAAGTTTTAAAGTGAGAGATTCTTTTGTCTAATCTCTAAGCTGCCTTTATATTTAAAATTTTATAATTAAAAGGAAAAAAGAAAAGTTAATATACACATTTGCATATTACATGATATATATATTATAATATATATAAAAAATAATATGGCAAATAGTGCATATTATAAATGTTTCACTTCTTTTAAGAAAAACTTCTATCTTAATATTTTCGCGCCTATACGACACTACTTAAAGGAGCTATTTCATTAGCTTTTTACTTAAGCAGATCTCAGGCCCAAACAAACGACTTTTCTTGTGGTCCAACCCTTTTTAAAAGATCGTTTTCTCCAAAACCCTCTCTAAATCTCTCTAAACCCCTAAAGTTTCTCCCTCTCATTCCCTCACCATTCTCTCGGTCTTTCAATTCCTTTCCTGAAGTGACGTCAAACATAGATTTCTTGAAATAAATCTAGATTTAAATCTAGATTGATTCCTAGATTTAGGAATAGATTTAGGAATGAGAATTCCCAGATTGAGAGCTATGATTCACAGACTGATTTCAACACCATGGCGCCAACTTTTACGATCCAAAGCGTAAAGAAATGGTGACTCAGGTCATAAAAAAGATATTAAAAGAAAATTTAGTTAAACACAAAATGTTGAAATGTGGCAGAAGCTTGAGAAATGGATTATGAAGCAGAAATTTGTTTTCAAATTATAAGTTTATTTCCAAATCAAGAAAGTTTTATTGATTTTATTTATTGAGAAATCTGATTCACAATAAGGACTCTGCCTTCAGAAAAATTAAAATTCATAAGGATTTTAATTCTATTAGTACTATAAACTTATAATTCAAAAATTAAATTCATAAAGGATATTAGTCTAAGTTAGCAATATTAGAATATACTTCTACTTCTTGTGAAGTTGATAATCTATATGGAATAGGTGGTGGCATAGGAGGTTTGGGTATTAATGATTGCCTAAATTTTATGGGAGGTTGTACCAAGGGTTCAATTTCAATTTGATTCTGTGGGGTATTTTGAACTGGGTTTACCTCCAATGGAAGGGTTGAAATGGGTATATTATTCAATGGAATATCTTGGGTTTCTTGATTTAATTCTTTCAAACATTTTCTACACAATGCTTTTCTATAAGACCAGGTCAAATAAACAATCACTATGATGAAAATGAATAAAATAATACTAGATGTTCCTCCACCGATATATGGGATTAATTTAACTTGAGAAAGATAAGGAGTTAATGGGTGGATGGTATTATTAATACTGTCTAGTCTCTTATTCCACTGAACTTCTTTCATTATTTGAAATTTTGGGAACAATGCTGCAGATATATTTGGTAAAGCAACATGAGTTAAAAAATTAAACAAAACTTTATCTGATTGTGCAATTAATGAAGTTAATGAAATATTTTTCTCTAAATGAATGGGATTTTTAAATTGATAATTAGCAGAGGTAAAAGTACAACCATGAGGAATATTGAAAATAAAATTATTTATATGCTGTACAGAATGGGGTCTTTCACAAGATATAGAAGCTCTAACTTTTTCTGCAAAAGATATAATAGTAAAATGTCCTAGGGTTACTGTGAAGGGTTCTTTTGATTTAAAGATAGTTATAGGACATGACGAGAAATTAGTAGTATAGTTAAGCAAAAGCGATAGCAAGCAGGTTTTGTCATCAATGGATGTAAAAGGTTGTGATTGAGGGCAAACTGCTGTTTTCCCTATGTTACGACAATAGTCGTGAACTGAATTTCGCAAATAAGTATATTTTCGCTGACCATAATTAACGAAAAGGTAATTATTAGGAGTATTATACATTATTCGAACGGACGTTTCATTAAATGGAATGAATGTTGGGAATGGAATTAACTTATATGAAATAAATTTCTCATTTGAAATGAATGGAATTAGTGTAATTAATTCAAATGGATTAGTGGTTGATTTTATAGTCCATGAGTATGTCAAAAATGAATGGTATGTTGTTGCTTCTAAAGGTATGATAGGATGTAGTTTTGTGGTTTGTGTCATTTCTAGTATATATGGTAACAAAAAGATGGGTGAATAAAGTTGATCATTAGTTATCTTGTTTTTAGCTAATTGTAATGAAGTGATAACTAATTGATGTATCATTGTAATACTGTTAACTGAATGTTCAACTAATGTAAGTAATGATTTTACGCTTCCCAACTGGTTAAGTATGTTATGGGTTGCAAGTGATCTGTTTTGAAATTCAATTAATTTTTGTAAGTTAATTTGAAATTCTGATAGTGTTCGGGTATTTGACTTTAACTGTTCTTTAAGCTCATTAACTAATAAATTTGAAGTACTCGCAAAGTTACCTAATATATTTATCTTTTTCCTTAAAAATTTAATTTGTTTATCAGTAGCGGTACCAAAAATATTAAGAATATCTCCTCCCAATTCGAAAGCAGCTCTTTTGTATCTTGTTTGGGAGTGAATCCATGGTAAGCTTTTAAGTTCAATTAATTTAAGGGATATTACTTTAGTTCTAATTTTAATGAGTTGAAATTCCCATTTATGCGCTCGTTGGTTTATGGAAATATTAATAAAATTATCATTAAACGCAGGCAAAAATTTATCTTTTAAAGTATCTATCATTTTAGTGGTTCTATAAATAGTGGTTTTAATTTCTGATGGGCATTCTAAAGATACAATCAAGTCAAGATATCCTTCAATGAAATTTACTTCACCGGAGTGATACAAAATGATACCTGGCAGTACTCTTGTCTCTTCATTAATGTTAGTGGAGATGGATAAGACTGCAGGTAAAAGAAGTAGTGCAAAAACTGGACGTAACATTTTCATTACAGTCTGAAATGATTATTACTTCGATTTAATAAATGAGGTCGCCGTTTTATTAAAGTAAAATTAAAATAATTAATTAAATTATTAAATTCTTTTTAAAGTTACCTATGATTATACTAGAGTTACGTTAATTTTAAAATTCAAAATTGGAATCAAGTTTGATATGTTTCTGATAATAATTTTAATTAATGAAATCAAATAAAATGAACTTTATAAAATGAAATCAAGTTTATTGGGTCTTGGATAATAAAATAAGTAATTTTAAAACATTCTGATTATAATTAAAATGAAAATTAAAATTAAAAGATTATATAGCATGAGGCTAATTAATATTAATAAAAGCTGATCAGGCTAATCAATATTAATCAAAACTAATTATAGCATAAGGCTAATTCTGAATTAAAATCAAAATTAAAAATAAAAGCAAGCTGATTATATAGCTTAAGGCTAATTAATATTAAGATAAAAATTAAAAATAAAAGCAAGCTAATTATATAGCTTAAAGCTAATACTTAATTAAAATTAATTAAAAGATTCTTAATATTAAATAAACAATCTGATTATATTTTTATTATTCTAATATTAAAACGAAATTTTTCGATTTTTATTTTGTTTTCTTTTTAAAATAAAAATAATAATAAAAACATGTTACTAATAAAAAATAAAAGTATATAAATAAAGTATATAAACGTTGTTATTTTACGAAACGTAAAATTAAAATTTTTCTATTTTTTTATGGTTTTTTAGTTTCAAAAGAAAAGAATGACCCCTGGGGGCAAAAAAAAATTTTCCGAATTCGTAACGGACATAATAAAAATATGGAAACTTATACTAAAAGATTAAGAATAGAAAAGTGTAAACATGTGTTTTGTGTAATATATTGTAATAGAAATATAAAAACTTAAACCTAAAGGTTATAAACACAAATAAAATAAAATTTAAGAATTTATTTACAAATCTAAGAGATTTTAACTCTTAGGAGGCAAGTAGTGGAGCGTATTTCCTCTTCTAGTCATCTCTAATGGCAAAACAACTGGAGGTCTTTTTAACTCTGGTTCAGACGACTCTTTTGTTGTTTTATCAGTTCTTGGTGATCTTGGTGGTAGAGGTGGAGGAGATTCTTGCTCTCTTTGCCTTGTTTGGCTTCTTGTAACCCTTGGTTCCACATCCCTCGGACCTCTGAATTGCTGGTGAGGTCTATACGACGGATCTTCTTTTCTATCATCTCTTGGGCCTTCAGATGTTGATAAATCCATTATTTCTTCTGGAGGTGTTACCTCATCATCTTTGGGAAGTGCTTCAGAACTTGGCACATTATCCCCTACAGTTCCATCTGCAAGTGGTGTTACCAAAGTATCCTCTTGTACTTCTGCAATGACAGGCTGTTCCTCGTGTTCAGAACTGTCTGAAATATATGAATCTTCTTGTCTGATTGGTGATAGAGACGGTCTATATCCTCTTACTTGAGTTCTTGTTTGTGGAGTAGAATTAATCAATCTACTTCCTTGAGGAGTATCAGGTATTCTTTGGTTACAAGAAGTTTGTGTTTCTTCTACAGGATTCTGTTGTTCTTGTGGTGAATCCTCTGGTATAACATTTTGTTCATCATAAAAATTAGGGGGAATCCACGAAGAAGTGGTTGGAGATTCTTGATCATCTACCTGTCGATCTACTTCTTCAGGTTCCACTCTTGTTGTTCTTTCTGTTGTATCTTTTTTCTTGAATCGCATCTGGATTCCAAATCTCATCATTATCAAATGAAAAGTGAGATTCTGTAATCTTTTCTACTGGAATTATCTTTACATTATCCCGGTGAACCGGAAATAATTTCGTTGAATTTAAACACGAAAGCATAAGCTTATTTGGCTCTTTTATTTGATTCACAATAAAAGGTCCTTCAAATCTTTTGTTCAATTTAGAACTTTGTTCTGGTTTCTTAACAGCATTCACAAAAACATAATCACCCACTTTCAATTCTCTTTGTGTGGCATGTTTGTGTTGCTGTTCCATAGCTTTAATGGTTTCCTTTTCTAGACTTTCTCTTGCTAAGTCTCTTA